>UELX01000646.1:0-67206 GCA_900480035.1 Eupelmus urozonus | reverse complement strand
ACCCACGCCGGGCCCTAACGCCAAGCTTGTATACATCAAGCGTCGCTATGTTTTATGAATCTACGCTATGTTTTAATCTTACGCACAAAATATTCCTCTCATGCATATACACACAAACTCATGCAAGTGACGTCACACATACACACTCTCATTCCCACATAAGTAACATTT
This sequence comes from Eupelmus urozonus, assembly GCA_900480035.1. Taxonomy (NCBI): domain Eukaryota; kingdom Metazoa; phylum Arthropoda; class Insecta; order Hymenoptera; family Eupelmidae; genus Eupelmus; species Eupelmus urozonus. The sequence continues at coordinate 67,035 of UELX01000646.1, read as the reverse complement.
ATACTTATCGAAAGTTAGTCTTTTTCAAATTCATTTTCTCAAAAGTTAGTAAATGTAGCTAAGCCAAATAAAATACTGTGCTCGTCATCTAGCATTGCTTTCTCACTGTGAATCAACATAAAATATATATTTTAGATTATTGAATTATGTATATACATTTGCTATTATTTTTAAATAATTTTCTATGTACTCACTTTCTTGTTGTTTGGTGAAATTTTCATTACTTGAAATCTGATGTTTTGGCACAAATTTAGTCACAATACAAGCAAAATCGAAGTTTTATAAGCGACAGTTATTTTCAAAATGCTTGAAAAATTAATAATCAGCTACATTATGAGTATCTGTAATAATTTTCATTGTATACTTTCTTGTAAAGCGTATGTGTAAGATTAAAACTGTATGTTTACTTTTGCAAGTTATTACGTCGTGTCGAAACGCCACGTATCTAGTAAATTTGAGTACTACATCGGGATTATCAAATGGTAAATAGTGGTGGAAGTTTGATTCTTAGAAAAATTCCTCCCCTTTCTGCCTTTTACTGCCCTATTGAGAGGGTTTACTGTACATTGGCTTCTACAACGTATATGGACTTCCAGTGGAAATAATTTAGCATGTAAATTTCTAATTTCTGTATTTGATACAATTTTGAAACATTAAAAAGGCTTCAATAAAACAAATAATTCATGAATTAACTAAAAGTTTGATACACTAAAAATATTACAAAGCTTTAAAATCTGTAAGATTTTTAGCAAACACTCAATACACTAAATTAGAGCAGGCAAAAGAAAGACGGAACAAATAGCCATCGAGGAGCTAAAGGCACGAAAGTCCGCCTCTAGTACCTGTAAAGAGATCCTGGCGTCGCGCTCGGCAAACACACTCTGTCCCACTTATCAGAAATATATCATTATTGTTTACAGAATAGCAATCACGGGCCGTACATATACAAAAGAGGCATCGGCTAGAGAGCGCGCGAGAGCTGGCGAGAGTTCGTGATCACGAGCCGAAAGTCTAATTATCTGGGTGGTCTGCCCCGTCGTGACGCTCTCTCTCGGCGCACGAGTGAAAGACGAAATGAGGAAGAAAGCGGATGGCCGTTGGAGAAGATGAAAAAAAATAAGAAAAAAAAAAGAAAATAGTAGCAGCTCTGGAAATAACCTCCCGACTTATAAACGATCCGCGCAACTACTTGTCTTGTGTGTGTACCTTGCACGCGCCGCTCGATTTCTCGCCCGAATAATTTAGACGATAGGAATCGCCCTTTGTTTAGAGCCCGTGCGCCTATACTCTCTCTCTCTCTCTCTCTCTCTCTTTCTCTCTCGTGCATCGCTTCGTTAATCGCGGTGGCGTCGGCAGCGGCCGAATGAAAATCGGCGGCGAGCTGCCCGATAAATCGCTATTAACGAAGCTGCTGCAGCGCTGCTGGAACGCCGCGCTGGCGCAACAACAGAACCGCTATTCGATTCCGGACAATCGGCTTTAAGGCCTTTACTTAATTCCCCCGGTTTTCCGGAAATTATTGAAACTGCCATCGCGCGCGTATCGTAATTAGAATTTTTGCCTGCTGCACAACGCGGCCGCGCTTTTTATTGTATCTTGAGGAGAAGAGGCCAGCGGCAATGGTAATTCGATACAGTGTGCACAAGGGCTTATCTAGCGGGCTTATCGTATACGTGCGCGCGCGGTGCTTCTAGGTGCGCGCGGTGACTTTATGTAGGCGCGCTCGATTACTGCCTTTTTCGCGCAGGCTTAGGAGCGCACTTATTCGCTGAATGCATTACTTTGGTGATTTGTCGAAGGCTCGGCCGATCTGATGCTTATCGCTATCTAGTTATGGGGCCGGGGGACGATTGCGCTAATGCGGAGGGTTAGACTTTCGCGCTCTCAGGTAATTCAGGCTTGACAATTTGTTGGCGGATTAAGTAGTTCCGAGTCCAATGGAATGCGTTCATTTACCTGTAATTGTTCGGATTCTGCTGTTCTCTGCCGTTCTAAGCTAACTGCTATTTGCGCTTCATTGTTTTCATGTTGAAAAAAAATAAATTAATTGTTGTGAAACAATAGAACAGTGCCCGAATCACCAGAGAAATTATATTGAGCACTACTGGCTTTTAAATAGAAGGAAAAATTTAGCGCTTCTTGATACTCGTAGTTAAATGAAAAAATCTCATTAATCAACAAACGAAAATTGACAAGATAAAAAAAACTTCACTCCTCGACTCATTACACGAAACTTTTACGTAATTCTCTTATCGCGATACCTTTATGATCCGCCATTAGGACACCGAATCGAAGTATACCATTAGTATGAAATACGCTACCGCGCAGGATGCATATACCTCGCCTACCGCTCGTTATCTCCTCGCTCAAAAGCCGCGGCTAAAATATTGCAAATAGGGACACTTAAGGCGCTCGCCGGCATATAGCCAGGAGCTCACCGGATATCGGCATAACATTAACGAGCGTCGCTCTGCGCGCGCTCGTGCACCTGACCTCCGTGTCCGCGGGCCGTCCCGCCGCCTGTATAATGAGATGTCTTCGGCGAGTACGACTTTTCTTTATTATAATCGTAAGAGCGGCGGCGTCATCAGTCTTGTGCGATCCTCGCGGCTGCGGGACTATCAACTTGAGACTCGCACGCAGTCGTACATGCGATGATAATTATATTCGTAATTAGCTACAATATATTATGGTGGAGGTATTAAATCGTACGCTTTAATTTAGAGTGCGCTCTGGCGACCTTTTTGCGCGGACGTCGATATAATAATTCACGCGAAGAGCTATTATTTTCCTATTTTGCAAGATTGATGCCTCGGGATTTGTGGGTAAGATGCGTGTGTTTGAATTATGATGTTTAATAATTTATTGGTTTTACTTTTTTCTTTTATTCGGTATGGGCATATTGTGATGTGATTGATCGACGTAATAGAGGAACTTGCTAGTGGGAATAATTAATTAAGTACTTATAATTTTGAATGTATGCAAGTATTTCGTAGAAAACAGGACTGAAACAATAAAATTAAAACTTGTTGTAAATCTGTGCAACAAAAAATCTAAAATTGCAAAACCAAAATAAGGATGCCCGTTCTTCTTCAATGTCGAAATTCAAATTTCCCACAGAACGTAGGTCTCCGTGCCGGCAGAGAGAAATTCCGCAGGCCACTAAATCACGCTCGGCGCAAAAATCTCCCCTTATCCCTCAAAAAGTCTTAGCCGACGATGAACGACGGTGAATATCGACTATGCCCGCATGTACCCGTCGCCTCCGCGGTAATTATCGAGCGTCTCTCTCTTTCCCTCGCGTGTGCGCACATCTTACACGACGAGAGAGAGGGAGAGAGTAGAGCCATATCCATGGGAAAAAGGAAGCAAAAAGCTCGAGCGCGCCTTTCCCGAAACGTACGTATACGCGCGTTCCTCGGCTCCGTACAAAGCTGCGCGACTATCTGGCCGAGCCGAGCGTCGTGCTTTTATCAAGTTATTATCGGGGGAAATTGCACGGGGATGGCATGCTTTAATGGTTATTGCGCGACAGGCGAGAGGCTACAAGCGCGCTGGAAATGTCGCGTCTCTTACATGGCCTTTCGAGGTCGTGAGAGAGAGAGGGACTGACATATACACACGTGCACATACACACCCGCGACGATATAATGCCCGGATAATTGAGCTCTGGTAGTACAAGCGCGGAGGGTTATTCAATAAAAATTTTTAGCAGATTTTACACAGTTTTTGCGGGCCCCGCAGCTGCATGAAGTGCTTGAAGCAGGGACGGCCATGCGGGGGCAAATAAAAATTTCGAAACTCATGATGTTTTACAGGATGGGCTTTCTGGTTTAATTTAATTGGCTCTTGGAATTCGTCAGGGTTTCTGCGTTTTTTCGAAAAACGTATGAAACCAAAAGTGATTCGCTCGAATAAAACTCGTTTGTTTTCTAATTTATTATAGTCAAATTTTGATGTAAGAATACTTAGACTTAAAAAATTGATTTCATAATTACACAGTGAAAAATGTAACGAACAGTGTCTACAAGTAACCTTTTCTTTCCCCACAAGATCGAAGTCATTCCATTGGCCTTATACGCACAAATTTCACTTTCATCCAAGTAAAAGCGAAGCCGAACTACCGTGAGAATTAGCATTTCATTGCGTCTCCTCGTTTCATACTTAAAAAAAAAAAGCCATACGCGCATTGACTCAGAGAGACTCCACGCAGAGAGTAACATAGCAACACGCACAATTGCTCTCCTGCTCCGGTTTTTTTGTTCGGCTGCGAGCATTTCCTTGAAGCTCGTTCCTCGCGATCGCTCGGCTGCAGAGAGAGAGAGAGAGAGAGAGAGCAGACACAATGCAATAAAGACGTCCGCGGTATAAATCAGGCAGGCAGAGAGGGACGGCGGCGGCGATTCTCTCGCCTTTGCATAAACAAATATGACGCTTCCTTTTTCCCGTAGCCGCCTCCTCGTTTAAGCGGACATTGCTTTCGCCCACATTTATCTTTCGCGCTTGTCCTCGGCCTTGCCGCTCTCTTCTTCTTCTTCCCTTCTTCTTCGCCTCGCCTCGTACGTCTCGCTTTTTCTTCGGATAGAGCATTGCGGGAGAGTCGCTATTATGCGCACTCCTCTTTTTCTTATGCTCGGCTCTGATGGTACAATGCGTCTTGTTGCGACTCGGCTCTCTTTCCCATTCTTCCTGCCGCGGAAATTAAGTACAAATGAAGAGAGCGAGCTTTTTGCCAGCGCGGATCTACTCTCACTGGCTTATGTAATGTATGGAAATTAGGATCGTAACCGCTGCATTACCGAGCTGCCAATTTATGTATCAATTTTGATAGATTGCCAGCGCGACTGATTGATTGACTAATTTATTAGCAAGCCGTTTTTCTTCGAGATTGTATTATGTGATAAGTAACGCATGATTTTTACTTTATAAGTCTATGTTATTTACCTATTTTTTGTGTTGTGTAATAATGTTTTTAGTAAAAGTTGGTACAAAATTTTTATTAAAATTGCGTGCATAAAATATATAAATTTTTGAGATTATTTTTCAAAAAGAGACAAATTTGAAAAATGAAGTTTACAAGTGCTATTAAGCAAAGCTGCTGTGCATGGAGTAGATTATAAAAACTCACATTTTTAATTTAAATAAAATTACAAGAAAATCAATAATATAAAGGATGTCTTTAAGTCTAAACTGTAAAGTTCACATCATGTTTTATAATAATAAACAAAATTACATCTTCAGGCATGTCATACAGCTTTTTTTAACACGATACATTTCTCATAATATATTCCCACAATGAACTTACGCTCCCGATCTTATATTCTCTCTATCCTCATTTCTACTCGAGGTGAATACTCCATTGGCGAAGATCTGGGCAATCTTGTCTCTCTCGAATTCCGCGCGGCGTAAGCAAGTACGACCTATCTGTTATGCGAGTGTACGCGCCGGCGCGCGCGCATACCGAGGATCGTCGTCTATTTCAAGCGTAATTTTTGTTTACGGCCGTATCAATTATAAAGTTTTGCAGCGCGGAACGCGTAATAGCGTGGCTCTGCGACTTATTAAATGAGCTTCCACCGCATTACCGAGCTAAGAATTTTTACTTTCTCAAGTACCTTTCGATCGCTAAATCACAACTGTTTTCTTCTTTAAAAACTTTAGCTAATGAGTAGCTTGAGAATAACATAATAGCTTTAGTGTTTAGACACGAAAAAATGCCTTTGATCTACTATTCTCTAAATGACGTAAAATTATGCAACGATTTTCATTAGATTCCTTGCAGATTTGCCCAGCAGGTAGAAATGCCTCTCTGTTAACTCTGTAACGTCGAAAAGTTTTAACTCGAGATATCAAGAATTATGATAGGCGTGAAATCAGCGAAAATAAGCGATTATTGTGTAGATAGTTTCTTAGCCAATTGGCCTGCTACATGATATTAGTTGAACAGATAGACCATTGTATGCATAGACGCATTCATTGTACGCTGTTATAAATGTAACTCAATATCCTCGTATTAATGCTAAAAATCATAAATTTATAATTAAATCGTACATCTAGAATTATAGATACACGCAAAAACACGAACAATCCATTTCCATCCTAATCAATAAAGCGAATCCAACCCACACATCCAAATCAATCGGAATCCAAGGCGAATACCGCTCAGACAGGCCATACATCCATCGCGAAATACAAACACAATTACGAAAAGCTCGCATCCAATAATCGCCTGCCACATTATCGCACCTCGCTCTCTCCTCTCTCTCTCTCTGAGGCAGGCTGCACCTCCCCGCAAAAGAAGCAGCAAAACCGTCTACAAACAATCTTCCCCCCCTGTACCCCCGAGCGCAGCCACGAAATTTCGCTTTGGACGGACAGGCCGGCAATTAAAATCGGACGTGGCGGGCCGCGCGAAATTTATTCCCGGGCGCCTCCCCCTCCTCGCGCTTATAATTTCGCGCCTCCCGATTTCGCATCGCGCGCGCGAGAACCGGTCACGATTATAACGCGGCCGCGGCGCGAAAAGCAGGAAGAGCCGCGATTTCCAGCCGGGGAAAAAGGATAGCGCTGCCTCGCTGTGTGTGACCACCCGCGACGCTGCTTTATAATGCGCGAGTAAAGGCGACGTGTCTATATAGGAGAGAGAGAGAGAGCTAAGCCAGTAGGCGTAGACAGAGCCGGTCATCGCGAGCTCGCGCCCGAGCGGATAGTGAAATAGTGTGGGAGCGTCGGCGCGAGCGAGCCCGCACTTTCTCTCTTTTCCATCTTGCTTTCGCATATGCAGCTAGACTCTCTCTCTCCCTCCTTCTGCGTGTATTAGGTGTGCTGCGAAGCTGATTTTTTGGTGATGCGAATCGTTGTAGGTGAAACGGTGATAGTTGTTCTTGATGACAAAAAAGCTTGCGGTACAAAAGTAATGATGAGGTTCTTTTAGATTATTTTCATGTTTTTTAGCTAGCCTGATAAAAAATTGACCATATTCTGGGCAGAATTTCTGGTCAACAAATGTTGACACTTATCTAAGAATTCTGGAAATGCTTTGAACAGAATTTCGAGATAAGTATCATTTTAACGTTTGTTGACCAGAAATTCTGCTCAGAATATGGTCAATTTTCTACCAGGGTATAGCTCATCACGTATTCAGAAGCAGAAGCGTCAAACTTGTAAGCGTATATGCATAAGCGCACGATAAGCTAAGGAAAAAAGCTTGCGGAAAAACGAGTCGAGTTTCCCAGCTAGACCGGCTCGTTTCGAAGTCATCTCGCGTGTACGACCCAGTTCACTCATCCTCTGCGCCGACCGGTCGAGCGCGTCGCGCACATATATATACGTGTATACAGGGGGGAGACTTCCTTATATGCGCTCTCGCGCGAGAAAGTGATTTCTTCATTTTGCCGGAGCGCGGGAGCTGAAAACGAGATCGAAAATACGGGAATCGACGTGTGTCTGGGCGCGTTGCGCAATCCCAGCCGATTTACCGTTATGCTAATGTGTACTTAGCATTTTCAGAGCTCCGCGGATTTATTTATAGCGCGAGGAGAGCGCTCTCTTTGATTGAAAGACGCTCGGGAGCTGCTCTCGCTCTCTGTGTCTGCGTGTGGGTAGAAGTAAGTACTCCGAGGAGGGAAGATATCGCGGAAAATGTTTTATAGGAGAACGCAATTTCATTAAGTTTTAATTAGATGCACCGATGATGTATTGGCAGGAACAATTATTTATGGCGCTCGCTGCTTAATTATTCGACGTTTAATGAAATCGTTACTCTTAATGAATTTTACTCAAAGTATTATTAAGCTTTATTCAATTTTCGATAATCTTTTACATGTAGTATTAACCACGCAATACATGGATTCATTTCATTAATTATGAATAATTAATAGTTAATTAATAATCAATAAAGCTTGCCGTTCCTAACTTCTAAAACAAGTTTAATCAATCCATTAAAAGCATGCATGCCCTCCGACAACCCTAAAAATCATTCAATCCTTGGGCATCCCAAACTTACTCACCCGAGCAGCGATAATTGGACGAAAAGTGTCTCGTTGCGCCACCCCGCACAACAAGGGAATCGGCTCTCGGCGCCGAAAAAAAAAGTCGACTGCGGAACGGTACAGGTGCTCGGGCCTCTTAACTCCCGGATAAAATCGCCAAGCGGCGCTCTCTCTCTCTCTCTCCTCTCTCTTTGTCGCTCGTCACTTGGATCTCTCTCGCGCAAGCGCGACACTGACGTACACCGCAGTGCCCTAACAGGCTCCTGCCGCTGCTGCTCTGGGCATACGTGTGTCTGTATATGTATATATAGAGAGCGGCTATACGGTCAGTACAATAATTTACCGGGATGTCCGGGGGAGAGCGCAAGAGAGGCGCCAATTAACTGGGCCTGCGCCCGCGCGACTGACGCTTATTTCACCTACTTTTCAGGAGCGCCTTTGTGCGCCGAGCTGAGCTTCGTTAGTTCAGCCCAGAGAGATGGCTTTTGTTTATTTATAGGATATGCTGGGACTGTTGCTGTGATTAATTGTTTTACAAGGCAGGATGATGTATGCGCCGCAGAGTTGGTTCTTGTAAAGCGGAGACTATGAGGCACAAAAAAACGTTGTGCACTCTCGACTGCCGCTGCTCTCGGCTTCTAAGCGAAATCCACATGGCTTTATTTCGAACTTTAATTTTTCTGTTCGAGTAAAAGATAATTTTGCTGAAAATTAAGGCACCTAAATTTCCTTTTCCCAGATTTCCCCATTGTAATAAAATTTTTAGCCAAGCAAAAAGCTAGAGCCCCATCGTGACTGTCAACACGTCGAAGCGATCTTCCAATCCTCCGTAGGCTCCTTTCTTCTCTCTTCAAGCCTTCCTGTCCGAGTCGATACGTCCAGCAAGGTGCTTATAACGCGACAGCGACGCACACACGTCCCCTCGTCTCTGTCCCTCGGTCCTCTCCACGTCCGCAAAACTATAACGTACAAACTCGTGACATCAGAAAGATAGGAGCCCACGGAACGAGGCTGCAATTCAAATGCAGCCTGATCGCTGCGCCGCGATTCTCCTTAATTAAGAGCTTTGCATCACTGACAACTCGCTGGCGAGTTCTCTCCCTCTGTGCGCGCATATACCTTCTAGAAAGTCCGCCTCAATTATCTGCATACGTCCTCGCGTATATATACGCCGAGCGCGCGCGCGCGCGGCTTTCTATTTTTCATTTAATTTTAATGATAATATTACTTTGAATACTCGCTGCGCTGTTTAATTAATTTCGATCTGGCATGAAGGTACGCGTGTCTGCCTTCCGATGCATGTTTGCGCGCGAGTGCCGTATAGTTCTGAGGACTGTTGAGCAAGCACCTGGGAATATTGGTTAAAATGTATTAAAGGTCGTTAAAAATTAAATGTTAACACAAGGTTTCCTCATGCTTGCGTCGACTTTTTTTTCAATATAAGCTCTATACTGATGATTAAAATAGTTGTTTACTAATAACACGTTGTAGCCAATAAATTCATTGAAAATTTATAAAACGCTCGCATATATCTTTGGCGGAGGACGAGAGAAAAAAAAGGTTATTTCATTAACGCTCGGCGAAGATTTATGCCAAACTTTATCTCCTTAACATTGAAATTGCATAATATTTATCATAATTTCATAATTAATAAAAGTATAAACGATAACATAATAATGTACGACAAGCTTATAAATACGCAAAGTGACTCAGATTTAACGAGAGCAATCAATTAAAGGCGGCTCGAAAAAAAGCGCTTAACCAGCCAATGCTACATATCTAGATCTCGGGCTCGCAATGCGCGCGCTCCATATTATTAAAGCGTTTGCAGCGGCCGCGTGAGTCAACGCTGACTCATAAACGTGTCCCGTCAAATTAAATTGATTTTTCGCAGCTAGATAATTTCCAATGCGTCCTAACTGAAATTACACAGGTCCTTCGCAACAAGCTCTGCATATACTTACACTGTATGCTCTAAACGCTTACAAGCCATCTGAAACTCTTACAGATTTAAAAAAAAAGTGAGTAGTAAAGCCGACGACGCTCGATCGAAGGACCAGGGAGCCGGGGAATTTTATAGCCACGCGCCGGGGCGATATCCGCGGCTTCATTACATAAGCGCCAGGCGCGCGCGCGCGCGCGCTGCGCAAAATTACAGCTATATTCGAGAAGAAAAATTATTTCCCCGAGCGATGTTTGCGCTCTTTTTCCTCTCTTTTACGAGAGCCCGTAAATTATTTTCATAAAGAGCCGCTCACTGGTGCCCCGATGTGTATAATATTCGCGCAGCGCGAAAGGCAAACACACGGAGCGCCGGGAGTCGATGAAAATAAGGAGGCGCTCGCGAGTTACGCCGAGGTATATACATATAGGCGTGAAAAGGCGCCGCGGGAGACGTTAAAATTGGCAGGTTCTCCAAAGACTTCCTTCCTACATCGTGTGTAAACGGCTCGTTACGCGCTCGCGCGCGCCGAAAAAACGCCTTCCTTTTCGATAGTCCCTCTCGATGCGTATATATATATATATATGTGTATACAAGAGCGAGCTACTTACGCGCACGCGCTTTTTGCAGCCGGCGAGCGCGCAGTTTGGCTGCGGGGCATCGTTACCCAGGCGAATGTAAACACGAGTGCGCAGAGGACGAGAGGAGCGCGAGAGATGCCGCGCGCGGCGCCTTTAAGGAGCCGATCGTGTGAAAATTGATGGAAATGAAAGGTAGTTTCGAGCGCGAGGCTCGGCCTATTACGCCGCGCTTGATTGGGACGTGTGAAATTAGTAGCTTGCTTTTATTGTTTTTGCTTAAGCGGTGATATAATCGGACGCCCGATTGAGAAAGGCTCGATCTCTGACTTTTAAAACAAATAAGTATTATTAGCGGGCGTGTTTTTATAAGTAGCCTTTTCGATCGATTAAAAAAGTAACATAACTATTTTTTCAAACCTGCCCCTTTCCAACCTATTTTCCAACATTCTCTCAAAGTTGCGAATTTAGCGAATTTAAAGGATAAGAGTTGCGCGATCAGATTAACATCAAAACATCCGAGCTCTGAAAAACTGAAAATAAGGCAAGATAAGTAGCCGCTAATTATTACTTAACCTGTCCTAATTAAATAAGCCGCGATTTATCCAACGAAAACCCGCGCTGCTGCGCATGGCTTACAAAACGCGAACAATCACTCGATGCGGCGAATCGATCGGCACTTGGAATCTCTCCGCTCAAATCCGAAAAGCTCCTCACGATCGAGCAGCGCGCCTTATACGCTAATTACAAAGCGCAACAATAATTAGACGACTAATTGCCACTTACGCTCTCGGGGGCGAGCATAGCGAAACGAGCCCATAAATCAAAGGATCGCTCGCTAATCCCGCTCTTTCCCTCATCCCGCTCGCTTCTTTCTCCAAGACAAAGCCGCACGGGCTCGGACGAGCGATCCAACAACGTCACCGTTTTCTGGGTCACAGCTTCCAAGTGCACATGCGCGCACAGCCAGCTCTATGGGAAATCGCGCTTTGCGCTTGGGCATGCAAATAAGTCAGACACTGATAGATCGGAGGCCCGGGCATTAATAAGTCGTTAATGGGAATGTCTCTCGCGTGCGCGCACGTGCGGCGTAGGCGGCTCGATATAAATTAGTCTCGGGAGCCGAGGGAGAAACCGGTAATTAACGGTCCCCCGTCAATCGGCCGAGTGTCAACCGGCGCGCGATCGACTGTCTTCGCGGCCGCAAGTGCTGAGATGCCGTACCTATATACACTCGAGGAAGAGGGAAAATCGGAGCGGCCCCGAGCTTTCACGAGCCGGCCGTAGCCAAGGGACGAAGATGGAAGCCCGACGACGTCTTCGACGCGCGAGAATAAATTGTAAATTATCTCGTTTTAGCGGCGACTCTTGCTACGCGTATATATAGAGGTGTGCGTGCGCGCGTTATAAATTACGAGGCTGGTGTGGCGTGACGGCCGACGTACAAGTGGTCTCGTTACCGAACGATACGCGCTCTCTGGGATTGCATTAATCATTCCCAGCGGCCGCGCGCAAACGCCACGCTTTTTCTGGATTATTATAATTATTATTATTGTTATCGCGCGCCGCCGAACTGTCTGCCGCGCGCTCGATACGGTCACGCGATCCTATAACTCATTGGCGGGAAAATTATGAACTTACGAATACACACACGTGGCTGGCTGTTTGTATGTGCTCAGATACAGTGTGTGGATGTTGTTAGCGCTGGAAGTAAATCATCTCGATCGGGTGTAGGTCTTTTAGAGCACGCTCGTTTTCGAGCCCGCGAAGAAGAAGAAGACCGCTCGCGCTGTCGATGCAACAAGGCCGCCGCCGCCGCGATGAAGCTCTTACGCGACGCGAGATAATTACGTGTACAACTAGAACTAATTAAAATTGCAATTACTTTGAAGCGGCGGGCAAAAAGGACGAGATTCAATTTTCTCGGGCTAAATTTATTGTCGTCAATTTTTGAGCTCGCTCTTATAAGTTTCGCATTTATCGTCCTTTCTTTTTGCAGTTATACAAGTCTTGTTTGCTTTACTCAGCGAAGTATGTTAGTAACGATTTTTTTTTTCGATTTTCTACCTCTAATGAAAATAATGAATTTTACCTTATTAATTGACGATAAAAGTTTAACCTACTATTTGAACATAGAATAAATTACGAGTAAAAGTATAATGAGTTTTGTTTCTGGAATTCTTAAAAGCTGAATGCTCATATTACGAGTGTTGTATTATTTCAATTTTAATAATGGGAAATCAATTTTCCAGCGTACAGAGTGAGAAAGTCGAAAAGCTCAGACAATCCGAAAGCAAAGGCAGCTAGCAAGCAAAGAAGCTGTTAAAAAAATCGACGTAAGATTTATTACTAGCTCGGTAGGCATAAAGAGCGCGAAAAACTATATCATTTTCGAGAGCGCGAGAAATTTATTACGCAATATCCCTTTTGTTTTAACGATGGCCTATTGTCGGCTTTGCAGGTGAGGGTGTAGCGCGCATTTGATATAACGTATCACTACTTTGTCGGCTCGCTGCTGGAACGCTCGAAGGGCGAAAGTAGGCCTCCGCTGTTCAAACACATTCGCGCGGTTGGGTATACACAAAACGCATTCCGGCCAATTATACGCCCGCATTGAAATCAGTCCGAGTTTGTAATTGTCATGATGGAAGGCAATATTGTTACCAGGTGTCAATTACGGAACGAATCGCATTGTAAACCGATTTAGAAACGCAAGCGCGGTTCGCTCGACGCTTCCTGCATTATCTGGCTCGTCATATAACACAATGATCGGATGGGTTTAGAAGCCGCCGACGTAATTACTGTTGACTTATATAGACTCTGTCAGTCTGCGAAATTTCTAAATTCGTGATGTGCAATCGTGAAATCGAAAACGCGATGGGATTCAGCTGTGAAATGTGAACTGCTTCAACTGGTTTAAATTGCTATGATGAAATCTATGGCTTCTAGACATAGTTACTTTAATTCATTTTTTTCAAAACTGAATTAATACTGTTTATGTAGGGCTTAAGAGACCCTTTTTGTATTTAAGAAATATATTGTGTCGGGTCTAAATTGACAAATTCGTAACGCGTAAGAGGCTTCGACCATCATCCGCTAGGTGGCGCCTTCCGATTCAAAGTCAGAAAAGAGCCCCGACATACGATCTATCGTTACAAATTCTTTTTGGATAATTTCTGAACCTTTCATGAGAAGTTCACTCGAATCTAAATAACTACAATTTTAATTGTTTTTTCTTATATCTATACAAGGGGTATATCAAAATCAAATTATAGAAGGATTAAAATAAAGTCATATCAAAGTTATCCACGTTTATATTCCTTTTTAGTTTCACATTTCCACTTCTTTTCAAGCTCCTCCTTCAAGTTGCAAAAATAATTGTAAGTTTTTTCCATAATATAATTTTTTGAAATGTAATTTTTATTTTAAGCAATTGATTAATTTCCGCTAATGATCTGGTAGGAATGATTCTAATTAATATCCATTTAATGGCCAGTTAATGCTTTATAAGGTCAAATGGCATGAGAAATATTTATTTTACAGATTAAAAAAAACTTAAGAGTATAAGTTGGTGTTTGATATTAAAATATAAATAATATTAAATCAGGAAAGAAAATTGCGGACAAAATGCAAAGTAAAAGAAAGCTGCGTTATCCCGTTCACTCGCATTCAGGCAATGACACTGACTAAGATCCTTCGGTCCATAGCCAGCATTCGCGGAATAACCGGTCTAGCGCGAGCCTTAATTCATGCTGGATTTCATGAAATCCATGGCATCAGGCAGACGCATTTTTACTCTTATCTCCTGGCGCGCTCTTTCTCTGCATGCGTGCGTGTTCGGACATTGCACGCGATGCGAGGAAACTCGACGAACTTTGCATCGATGCGCGAGTGCGCCTGCGCGCGTGCGGATAAATTATTAAGAAGGACGATAGAGCCCCGAGATCGTAAATCCAGGCTCCTGCTATTTCGTCTAATATCGCGGCAGATTGCTGCCATACTCGCGCTAGTATCTGTGCTTTATTAAGATAGCGGTCTCGGGAAAACGTACCTACCTACCTACCCGCGACCGATAGGCTGACGCGCCATTTTTCGCACGGCAAGCGCTTTATACTGTCGGTGTCGGCATACATATACTATTCGCCCTTTTTTCCCTGAGACGAGAGCGCGAGGGGGAAAACGACATTCCGCGCGAAATCGCGAGTGCGTCTGTGTGCGCGCGAGATGCGCCGCAAAGTGAAAGAGGGAGAGAGGGGCGACAACTGAGTTATTCTGCGAGCTATTCCGCCGCGAGTTTTTATAGATCTGTTGCGCGAGTAAGGGCAATAAACTGACTTTATATATGCGGCGGGGCTGGATTTTAATTGCCGCCGGAGATAATGTTGTTAATGCGATTTTTGATGGGTTTTATAGGCTGCGCGCTGCATGTATCGCGCAAATTTGTAGTGAGATGATGATGTTGGAAATTTGTTTTTTAAATAGTTATTTTTTTGAAAAATTGAGCTTTTTCAGTATGAAGACAGTATCAAAAATAGATTTTTACGTGCTAGTTTGGACAGCAATTATTTTGAAAATAATGAATTTTAATAATTAAAACAGTTAATTGAAGTAATCGATTGTATCCATTCTAAATAACTTTTAACCCTTGTGAATAAGTTAGGTTTAGTCGGTGTGCAATCAGTAGCTGCTGTGGACACTATGCCTATTTGAACTCCGTTTGCAACTAAGGGACCTCCGGAATCGCCCTGGAAGTATAAGTAATTTAAAGTACACATTTTCAAAGTACAAAAATTATTATACAACGAATTATTCATACATTGCAGACGCTTTTTTCGGGATCAATGGCGGTGCATAGATGGTTACCATATATGTAGGGCCAATAATATTGACATTCTTGCTGACTCATTACATATAAGTCAATAAAACGCAGTCTTTGCGTTACATCATAATGCTAAAATTTTAAAGAAACCATAATAGGAAAAGTTTGATGATACGTCTTTGTTTTTAAAAAAATCTTAGTTTACTCACATTTGACCGTCCCCAGCCAGCTACCGTCGCATAACTATTCTCATCTGCATAAAATCGCCCTAAGTAGATTGATTGTACTCTCTCATTGAATAGTATGTTCTCATAAGTTTTTATAAGACCAATATCATTTACTACATACTCAATACCCTATAATATTACTATTTTAGCATACAATGATAATAATTTTATTTCATTATTATTCTTAAAAGAACAAAACATTATTTTGTAGCTCTAAAATCAAAACTGTACTATAAAATCAAAACTTTGATAATGGGTTTTTGGGTCTTTCAGTAATAGTGTATTACGGGTCCTAGCGAGGTAAATGATTATTGGCGAATCCATAGCACATATAAATGGCAAACATGTGCTTTGGTGTTGCCATTATACCTCCCGACATTTTGGTTTGTTTACTATTTTTTTGCCAAATAAAATACAAAATAATTCTTGAATTAGTGCCAGGTGAGAAGTTAATATTTTTGCCCCGCTAGGAAAAAAAAACTAAATTTACTGCTATTCATGGGTAAAGCAATTATTTACCTCCCTCAACTTTTTTTCTTCGCTTGTTTGAAAAAAATTGCAGAAGGTAAATATCAACTTTCCTCATCCCTGGTTGAATTCAATTATTTACATAAATATCTTACCCCATTCATTTCTTCTGGTATGTGTTGATAATGTGGGTGAGAAACTAACATTGATACGTCATAAACTTGAGCATTGCCATCTCCATAAAGAAATATAGTTCCAACAGTAACAGTTGCTTCGTTCTGTCTTTCTCTATATAATTAAAGATTTTTATTTATAACCGATATATCTAGCGTATATGAAAATGATTATGATGAAAGATATAAAGAAACGTACAACAACAAACAGTGACCAGCTGTAAGAAGCCATCTGTGACTTATAATTGATGCAGCGCAATATGGAGTAGAGCTATATTTTAAACTAGCTATATAAGGAAATAAAAATTCGTTGTCATTCAGGTAGCGGCCGCCAATAATTCTACGCTCTCCTTGTATCTCAGCTAAAAATAATTAGTTTTGTTTTAGAGACAATAATTATATTTAACAAAAGACTTTAAATAAAAAAATATAAAGTAAAATCATTTGTATGAAAATTTGAAAGAAAATAAAGCACTCTTTTTTTGTCTTACTTTTATTCTCATATTGGGAATGGTTTTTGGATATTACCCGACCAAGAACTGGAAAACATTTTTGTTAATATGATAGTATTAAAAAATAATTATCTAAAAAAATAAAAAAAAAATTTATAAAATTTACCTAATTTATTGGAAAAAGAAATTACGAGGAGACTAATAAAAAGTAATAATTTATTCATTTTCAATTCATTCGAAGCTAACATGAAACTGTTTTTCAGTATATACCTTAATGGTACGTCGACGACAAAAACACAATCGCATACAGTAGTTCAATCTTTTAACTAGAGCACTGATAAAGAGTTATAGAAATTGATTACGTCATAAATACTAAAATTGCAATTGATAAGAAAAAATATTCTTATGTTTAAGAAAATTACCGTTTGATAAAAAAAATTAAATCTTAAAAATTCAAGATAGAAACAATTATCAATTTTTATGATTAATAGAAAAGACCTCTATTATTAAAATAAAAACGATAATACAATGATTACATAAACAATACTACAAAGTCTTAATTTATCCGAGCAAATAATTTTGAAACGAGAAGGCCAAAAATTTTCTCAGCCTAATGATTCTATCACCAGGTGTTGAAGGCTCGACGATTCAAGCAATAAAAGCTCGCATCAATCTCGCAATCCCATCATCGCTTTGAAAAAGAAAGGAGCGCAGAAAAATCCGGCATTCCCATTGCAACGAGGCAGGCGCGCGTATCGCATTTGACAAGCATCATTCCCCTCGATTTTTTTCGATCCTCGCGCTCTCGCTGTAACCCGCAGAAACGTCAGCCTCGGGGTGCCAAACCCTCTCTGCGGCTCGTAATCCAAAACAAAAGCCCGCGAGATCGGCGCCGCAGACAGAGACTGACTGACTGAGTGGGAGGGAGAGAGAGAGATGCTCGGTTTCGGAAACAGCGAGAGAGCGAGAGAGAGAGAGAGAGCGAATGCAGCTTCTCTGCATATATCTACATGCACACGTATGAATAGTATATAGAAACGCGTGGGCGCGCCCAGTCGGCCGAGAGAGGACGCAAGGCAGGTGCACGACTCTCGGCGCGCGGTGCCCGCCGGCAACTGCACAGCTCGTATTCTCTCTCTCTCTCTCTCTCGTTCTGCTCGCTACGTAAATGTACGAGAGAGGGCGAAATGTGCCATTCTAGACGCGCCCCGCGATTCGCCGAGATAATCTGCTTTTCTTCTGGCCACCGCGCGCGAGCGGTGTTAACTTGCCATGGGAAAACGATCGAGCTCTCTGCGCTGTATAGCGCGCGAGCGCGGGCTTGCGAAAGGAGAAAGTCATCGCTGCCGCTCGCGCTCGCGCCCGCGCGCTGCGTGCATTATTCCTTTGGCGGACCGATATTCGATTAGCGCGTTTTATTGATTGATCATTTCAACATGCGGGGGAGTGATTGGAAGCCCCCTTAAAAAATCATAACATGCTCGCCGCGCGCTGCTTTTTTCGATGGCTTTGCTTGCGTGCTAATTTTACGGCGGGCATTGCGGATTAGCCTTATGAAAATTGTGTATTGGTACTTTGACGTTTCGTTTTCCCTTGGTTCGAGCAACATATCTAATTCAATTTTCCTGTGGACGCTTATTACTCGATCGATTGGGTGATTTGCAATTTTCGGTTTTGCGTATGGAGGTACGATTAGGCGCCCGGTTAGATAACGTTATGTCACTATTCTTTTTCAAGATGACGGCGATTTAGGAGTGGGTTAATTATTCTGTCGATGCTGAGTATTCTTTTAGGAATTTTACGCTTAGATTACTTTCATTTGACGGATTATTTTCTTGCATTTATTATGCGTTAACTAATGTTTTATTTTAAGAAAAATTTAATAATTTTATATTATTTTCTTAGTTTTTGATATTCATTTTACCTCACCATCGGTCAAATGAATTGCATCAGTTTCTCCTGCAGATGTAAGCTCAAATCATTATAGGTCATCCCGATAGTATCTATTCAAACACATTTAATAACCGTGAAATCTCGCGAGCCCGAAAGCAGGTCTTTACAGACCAGTTAATCACTTCTCCTAGCAATACTAACATTTAATTAATACATTTTAGTGCCTCAGATTATAAAGTACCCGTGCATCAGGCAAGCGAAATAAATAACGACCGACATCGCACACGCGCACTGGCCCCGTGCGGTCATTACAATGGCTTCAAGCGAGGCGTGTTATTTTCATAAATTCACTTAAACTTATTTGAATGGCTCGTAAAACGAGCGTTGAGCAATCCCTGCGCGTCTCTCCCGCAATATCTCCGCATCGAAGCTCAACTCTCTCACGGGCAGCCGACGAGCCACCTCGAAATTTCACTCTTCTTTAATAAATACCCCACTCTCCTAACACACAGAGAGACCATATCCCTACGCTTTAATCCCAATACACAGACAGCTCCCATAAATCCCAGCCCATTAACCAGTTCCATATCTCTCAGCTTCCTCGTAGAAAAGCCGCGAGTCGCACTTCCGCGCGCGTGCCTCCTTCGATCAATCCTTCCTTACACACACACACACACATGCACGCGCCTATATCCACCTTTCTATCTGATCGCTCTGCCGGTCTGCAGCTGAATATACCGTTAAGCCGTAATCCGAAAAATAGCGCCGCGTGGTGCTGCAGTCGACGGGGGCAGGACAATTAACGGAGCCGCGGAGGGTGTATACACGCGTGCTTTGCCGGGACGTAATGACTGATAGTAGCCGGAGCAAGGAGTAAGCTTGGAAGCGCCGCTGATTGCCGTAACCATTGCGCGCTCCTCGGCGCGCCTACTGTTGCAGGGAACTATATGTATATGCAGGCAGCTCGGCTTATGCGAGAGAGTCTGGCGAATCGAGGCACCGGATTTTTTACGAGGTCGGATCGCTGCTTGTAGCTTCGGGTGATCTTTTAAGGTCCGCGGCTCGCTGTTGCGTGGATGATTAATAAGGAATTTTTGCTGGGGAGATAAGCGGCGCGCTCTGCGTTTTGCTGTTTCTCTAGTTTAAATAACTGTGGTGATTTCAGGCATTAGTTGCCGCGGAAAAATGATGCTTTTAATATTTTGAAAAATTGTACGTAACGCTTTCCGCGCGCTGCGATTTCCAGAAAATAATATTTTCGGATTAGCAAAAAATCGAGAATTCGCGTATAAACTCTTCTTATTTATTTAAACCTGTTGCGCGGTAAGACTCAAGATTAATTTAAAGAAAAAAAAGCTAAAAGTCCAATTACGAAAGTAAGATCTATCACCGCTATTAAAAAATGATTTATTCCACATCGATAGCAGAATCTTCTATTAAAAGATAATAATAACCATCATTCTATTTTCTCTGCAAATACATTTTCCACATAGCCCTGCACACATGCTCGGCCGTAAGTGCCGAGCGTTAAACTATTGCACTCGTATATGCAGCCTGTACGGTGAGTCATCGTGTCTTGGTCTTCCTGCGCGGCTCACTCGCGGCACTCCCGCTCTCTCCCTGCAGCGCTGCTCGCTCTCGTCTAGCCGAGCGCTAGCCGCGAGAATCTGATTCCCTTCATAATACATTTTTCCCCCCTGCTTTTTCTCCGAGCAGCTGATTTCCTCGGCGCGCAGCGAGCTTTGCGCGAAATTACATGCGCTCGCTTATTAGGGCGATTCCTTGGCACGTGATAAGGATCTTTAATTATGTTTTGATTTTTTTTCTCCTTTCCTTGAGCCGCGCGCGCGCGCGCGTCCGCCGTTGCGGTAGTTTCTCGCCGGTTATCGGAATTCTTATTCCTCTGCGTTGTTTGATGCCAGAATGGGAGCAGGGGAGCGTTGAGCGTGCGCGCGCCTGCAATGATAATTTATTTCGCGAGTGGCATTAGCATGACATAATTAATTTTATACCGCCGGGGTGAGCGTTAATAAAAAAGCATCGGCTTTAATTCTGACTGAGAAGGTCTGAATGAGATAAAAATTGTGCAACGCAAGGCGCGAAATTGTCTTGTTCAACAATGCCGCTTTTTATCTTTTTGATTGCTTTTACGGGGGAATTAGAAAAAAAGGGCCGCTAAGTGCGGTAGTTCAATTAGCTCGGGGGCAATTTATTCTTTATTGTATAAAACAATTTAGAAGCCCGTAAGATCTATAAAACCGTACGAGTTAATTCCTTCATTGTCTTGTCGTTGTCGAAACGGCGGATAAAGAATTACAACTATGCTGGAAACTCCTGTTTCATTTGTTTACGTAAGTTATTCGATTTTACAAATAATTTACATGGTGTCAAGCTAATTATGCTTAAAAAGAAATAAAATTATACTCAACGATCCAGTTATTTGCGGGCGCTAACACGAAATTACTATTCAAGCGTTTCCCATATTTAAGCCTACACATAAAAGAAAAGCAAAGTAGCCACCAGCTGTGCATTTCAAAGTGAAATTAACAGCAGCGTAAGGCCATTACATTCAATCCGATTGCGATAAAAACAATCCCATAGTACGCGTACGCTTCAATGTCCATAGAGCCGAGCGCCTTCGGCCGACAGATGGCGCAGTCGGTCTCGTCGATAAAACCCGCAAGCGAATCTGGCGTCGATCGGCGCTCCGCAGCCTTCTAATAGACACGTGTAGCTTGCGTTATTATCTTTAAAAACACCTAGTCGGGAATTCCAGAAATCGTTAGTCACTCACTTATCACCGAGGCGCCATGTACAATGAACATATTTACACAGGGCCGCGATCCGTTATAATTACGGACAGTAGATGGCTCCGATAACTCGGCGGCGGCGGCGGCGGAGAAAACGAATTTATTAGCCGATACACATAATTTATTTACACTTTTTCCAATGATCGGCGGCAGCTTTATAAAATGGCCGCCTGCACCAGCGCTCCATTAGCTCTAGCTTGCTACCTAAGAGAGCTATATAGAGCTGCTGCGATAGTATCTCGTCGAGTCTCTGAGCGCGCGTCGATTGCGATAATATCCCCGCTGTGGCAGCCGCTTGGCAGCAATGCGTTATCAGCTGGCATCGTGCCTCGAAATATCGAGCGCTGATAGGTTTATTGCTCTTTGTTCGCTCGGTCGGCCGGTGCGTGTGTATATGAATGCGCGCGAAATGTCAGATGCTCGAGAGCTTGAGAGAGAGAGAAAATCGAGAGCTTGAGAGCATTGTTGGCCGCTCACTCGCTGCGGGTAATCGAGAAAACGCATAAACGAGAGCGGACAGGGATAAAAAGAGCTGGGTGGAGAAAAAAAAGCCAGGCTTCTCGGGCATCTATTACAAGCGGTGCGAGCTGCAGCTCTCCCTCTCTTCGTGAGAACCGACGAGCTCCACTCGCTTTTAAACGTACACATCCTTTTTGCTGGCGCACGTGTAAAGCGAGCGCGTGCGTAAGCCGATCGGAGTAATGAGAAGTTTGCGCGCGCGCGGAAGGATCGCCTGTCGTTAGATCATTAGGCGCGCGCGGGCGCGAGCGGTGGGGTATGGAGAAATGGATTTTCCGCGGAGACCGGCGAGAAAACGAGCGAGTCCGTGGAGAGTGACCTGCTGCCGACGTGGGAATTGAGAAAGAGAGTAGAGGATGTGGACGTGGAAGTGGAAGCGTTAGAAAGGTGTGTCGCGCTGTGGCTTATGATTTTCTCGACGTGCGCCGCGTATCAAGTTCGCTAAATTTTTCCTCCTTTAACTGTATTCAATTTATCTGTTTGTCGTTACTTGTACCGTGTACCTGGGTAAAACGAAGCTTGCCCGTAAAGTTAATCAATGACTTTTTACAATATTTCCAAAATGTCTGTTCATTAAAATTTTTCCAATCACTGAATCATCGAACTAAAGCCATTCCCATCCCGATTTTTCCAATAAGCCACATTCCTTCTTCATCCTAATCAAAGCATCACCGAGGCCCGCCCCTCACAATCACCGCGTTACAATATCAATTCCAAAGCCAAAACCCCTCACTTGTCCGCTCGTAAATCCCAGGCGCGCATAATTCCACATACGCAGAAAGCCCGGGGATTTCTCCGTATCGAAAAACCGGCCAATAATTTCATCCGTTCTCACACACGCAGCCGGCTTATCCATCTACCCGGAAACTCCGGATCTCCCGCGCGCGCAAATTAAAAGGCAGCTCGGCGCGCATAAAGCGATATTTTTTTACTGCTTACGCGGCCTCCACGCCGGTTCATCACTCATCGGCATGCAAATCGCCGCCGCTGCGGATTCGTATTATCGAGCGGGGGCTACGCGCTTATATTGAGCAGAGAGAGAGCCGAAGGTAGGTATATGTATAGCCAGCACGTGCTCGGAGAATCGAGTATGTCGATCACGCTTGCGCGCGCACGCGCCAGCGCGGTCATTACCATTGATCATCGCGCTGGCTGCGAGGGCTTTTAGGGGCCTCATTTGCTAATTGTAGCGCGGCGGGGTCATCTGTTTTCTGGGTATTACGTGCGAGAGCGCCGCGCGACTGCTAAAATCTAGCTGTCCGCCGCAAAGACGTGTTGGCTTTTAATCAGGGATTTTTTATCGATGGCTATCGGCTCGAGCGAGTCATATTTTCTCCTTCATGGTGGCTTCGAGAGACGGTTAATTGAAAGTTCTATGTTGCGATGGGGCAGCTCGTCGGGGCTTATTTGTCATATTAAAATGTAAATTGAAACCGATTTCCAGGTGATCGCGACTATTTTCCACAAAGAAAATGCAAGATTTATACTCCCGTTAATTTCCGCAGCTGATATAAAGTGTGAAACCGTTCGGCTGCAGCATAGAGACATCAAACAAGCGAATGTAAACCGTCTAAAAAGCCATTCTAATTCCTCGAGTTAATTAAACGATCTTTTCCAGGCAACGCTCCGAATCGGGCGAACAACACAAGGCAAATTACAGATATACACGAAAAAAAATCCCGAGCGGCGAGCACGCAGCCTCATAAATCTCGCTGTAAAAATCTGGCTCAGCCCCGTAATAATAAGCCCGGACATTTTTTAGTCATCGAGCTTTCATTACGCTCGGTCCGTGCATGCGCGCGCGTACGCTCGGGCATTCAATTAACCCGCGTATCCGAAATCGATAACCTATAAACACACTCGCGCGCAATTGCTCAAGCTATCCGCGAAGTCATTTAAATTATCGGTCCACTCTCCGCATATACATAGCCACGCGGGCCCATATAGCTACAGAGCGAGAGTCTCGATCCTGCATCAATGCACCTGCGCATTAAGCGCTGATTACGAAAAACAATTCGGAAAACGATAATTCTCCGCTTGCGAAATCGAATAGCCCGCGTGCGCGCGCGGGCCGGGGCATTATACGCGCAAAGGGGCCTATCTCTATGTGTGTATGAGAATACAGGGCTCCCGCGCGCGCAGGCTGCAAGTCCGCGGGAGTCGCGATAGGAATTCAAGCGCGTATTGGCCCCGCGCGCTATAGCGAGCTCGCTCGCGCACCGAGCCTGATCACGATCGCGATCGAGTTACGCTGATTGCGAGCCCCCGACGAGCTTTTATCGGCCCGCTGTGAGCGCGAGAGGTTGTGTGTGCATGTAAGCCTGCACGTGCGCCTGTAGAGAGCCCAATTTATATGTGTGTACGGGAGAAGGAAGCTGTGGGGATCGCGGTGTTTCGCTAGCCGAAATTTTGACCGTTTGAGTGTTCCGTTCTTCTGGTTTTGGTTCTTGGCGATGATTGGGCAAATTGATTTATTTTTAAAAATCTGTCGACTATAAGCAAAACGTTTTGTTTTTAATAAATTAAAAAAATGGCTAAATTGTTGTTCTAAAAGCAGCGAGCACCTAAAGATATAATTATTCAGAAACAATACAAATACCTTCTTTGCAAAGTGCACATTTGTAAGTATCATAATTTCATAATTGGAACAGATATAAAGATAAACGTCCTCGTACCCTGCAATTACCTCGACCAACATGTTAATCACCGAGCCAGCTCTAAATTAACTAAATGCATAAGAAACAAGAAAATTGGAAGTCACTACACCTCCATACCCCCCTTACACGTATGCCCAACGCTCTCGCAGTTATGATTTTCCGTTCTGCCTTAAAAAAAAAAGCGGTGAACAAACAAACGCAAGCTCACCGACAAAATCGACAAAGTGAAAAGAAGGCGAAGGGACCATAACCGGCCACTTAGCGAATTGACTCGCTTATACAGCAAGAAGTCTTCTAAGCGAAATTACGCGCCAAGCTATACCCGCGCACGTGTGCATATGCGCGCTTGTGTGCGTGTACATTAAGGGGAGCTAGCCATTAACCACTCAACGGCGAATAACTAAAACAAACCTCCGCGAAGCGAGAAGAAAGACGAGTCTCGCGTTATGAGCGCCTGCGTGTAAATATCTTTACCTAGTGTAGATCGGCTTTTTTAGGCTCTCGCGTGCCGGCGCTCGTATAGACGTTAATTTGTCGCCCGCGGCTGGTTTCGCATTAGCCGTAAGAAGCGCGCACGCGCACAAAAGATGCTGGGAATTTGTTCGAAGGGGTGAGCGAAATTTGACAGCGCGCTATTTGACGAGTTTGAAGGCGCGAGATTGTATTATTAGCTTGGTATGTTGCATTAGCTTTTCAGTTCTGTTGTGAAATATCAGAAGGAAATTATAAACTCGATTGAAAAATTAATAAAATGTAAACTGTCATTCCAATAAACATTCAATTAAGTGTATTGAAAGAAAGCGATAATTAAGCAACTGAAAAGCGAGCGTAATCGCGCCTCCGACATTTATTACAGCGCATCAGTATCAAAATTTTCAATATCACCTGTTATATAAGAAGCGTAATATTTATCCCCGGCATAAATCGAAATTTACGAGCAAGCGCGACGAAAGGGAGAAGAAGAAGCGACGAGCCGGCAAGAGGAGCAGAAACTGCATTATAAACGCTCGCGTGCGTACACATCGGGCAAAGCGAAAGAAAAAAAAAATTGCGCCCGCCGAAAGTAATTTAAGAATAACGAGAAGAACGAGTAGCGCATCGAAATAGATTATTAATTTACACATCTGAGAGGTATAAATTGAGGAGGTAAGAAAGGAAGGAAGGAAGCGATTGGACGTCCCCTGCTCGCACCTGTCCCGCGCCTCGCTCGATTAGCTTGCATTATGCAAAATGCGTTTTTATCGCCGCGCGCGGCCCGGTAACTACCCCCCTGTATGTGTAATAAACGGCTGTCCGCGCGTAACGGGTTGACATAATGCGCGGGTTATTATCCGCGAAAAATTGAGACCCTTTCGCGCTTGACGAGCCGGCAGCGCGCGCAGGCTGAATTATATCGAGCTCCGCAGTGGCGATGAAACGAGTTATCGCTAAAAATATGCGCTGAAAATTATGCGCGAAGCCCCTGGATATTGAGTCGTTTTCGGGGAGATCTTTTTTATAATTCTATTACGGGGGGCTCTTCTTTTTGGACGTTTAATTATTAAAATTCAGCGTTTACGCTGCTTTTATCCAATTAAGTTTATGGGGAGGGATGTAGATTTAGTGATGTTGGAGGTATTTTGCTCGTAAAGCGCGATAAATCAATATTGTCACGGGAGTGAGAGATAAGCCTGTTTACGTTTACGTTGAATTAAAGTTGATTATAAAATAGCTCGATCTATTTAACCTAGATGATAAGATTTCGGATAATGAATTTCTGATGCAAGGATTTCAATTGTAAATTTTGATTATAGAGAGCGACGATTTGATTTTAACAGCATAACTCGCAGTTCCGGTTTTGAAACAGGTGCTAAGTACGTAGTAATTTATTAATAAAAAATCAAAGCTAGCACCATATTCCCAGATAATCATATCTATTCAAATTATCTTTCTCAAGCCATTTACCTTTAATCATTGACACACTATCGACTTTTGGATCTGCAGAAAAGTCAACGACCGACCCCAAAAAAAAACCTCTTCTAGTTTTATTTTTCGTCCCGCTCAAAACTTGAGCTCTCTCAGCGCGCTTAACCGAGATAATCTCGATACCTTTTACATCGAATCACCTTGCAGAAAAGTCGATAACGATCAAAACGTTTTGCAAATACCTCGACGCGGGCGTGACCGTCCTGCAATATCACTTCGAGAAGAAAATTTAGAAAATAACCGCGGTTATAGCGCTGCGAGCTAAACTGGCAACGCTTGATTTTTGTCCCCTTGTTGTTGAGTGTAACGAGACTCGACGCCGCGTCGCCGGGCCCATATAAGTGGACTCTTGTTATGACACTGGTGTGGCTACAACGACGTGCGGGCACGTGTCGATAGCGCGAGAGTACCTCCGTATCTGTTCCGCGTCGTCGTCGCATCGCCCACGCGGCCTCGAACATTCTGCGAAAATTGGAAATATTTTTAGCCGAGAGGGAATTGAATTTACGATAGTTGCTGGACGAGTGGTTGTGGTCGCTCCTTAGCTGAATGAATGGTGCGATTGTTATTCTGTTTAAGTTTTAAATTAAATATCTATCGAGCATGGTTTGCTTCACAATTTTTTAAATATTAAAAAATTTTATATTTAATTAATAATGACTAATGTTATATTAAAATTTACAAAATATAAATGATTTCTTATTGATTTCAGAAAATCACAACTTTTATTATAGTATCATAGACAGACTTACGCCTACAAGAACCTAAAAGAAGAAACTAAGCACAGCACGCCTAACACAAGCAATCAATAATCATCTACTCTCAATGCTTAATCCGTCCAAGCATCGAATCTCCAGAGCGATAATCCAGCATCCAGCCTAAAAATCTCTTCTTATCCCGCGCTAGCCGCAGCTGCAGAGCCTTTCCTCGCTCTCTTTAATCCAGCCCACGAAGCTCGCTGGAGCTGCACCTCCTCGGCTCTCCTGAAAACCACCTACAACGTAAGTAGACTCGCTCGTTGCCGCTGTCACGGGCTCTTGGGCGCGAAATTTATCGCGTTATTAATCGCGATAGGGTTCGGCGTCCGGACAGATTTACAAGATGTTTATAAGCGCCTTCGCTCTCTCTCTCTTGCTTGCGCGACAATCCGTTGCGACACGGCCGAGAGCTCGTATCGAGCCTGCCGGCAAAAGCTTACTTATACGACCAGTCTCTCTTTCTTGCGAGCACTTTAATTTTTCGCCAAACCACCGCCGCCTCTATCCGCTTTCTTAAGAGACCGGCAACGTTACGACATTTTCGTCCTCGGCTCAATGAGAGGAGGCCTATTGCCATTAAGATACGGACTTGCGGGCGTAAATCATATTACACCTTCAATGCGCCGGGACTTTCAATCGACAGACGGTGCGTGTGCGCTCGTTTCTCGATTGTGAATCGGATTGTCATTATATGCGAGCGCTATGTTCTTTGCGTTATGTTTATAAGGGGAATGCCGAAAGTTTTTGTTTTACCGCTAAGCGAGAGATTGCAAGTGTGCGTAAATAGACAGCTGCAATTTGAAATGCTAGCGGAGAGTGGCTCGGCTGTTTATTTGCCGTTGTTGGGCTTGATTTATTGGCCTGAGACGACGAAAAATTCACTTAATTATTGCCTGTTGATGCTTTAATGAATGAGACCTCCTTCGATTCTCGCTGATGTGGCTGTAAATAAGTTATACTGCACTATTGCATAACCGTGTCTTTTAAATTATTTATTTGAGTTATGTGAGCGAAGAACAATAGAGATAATAAAGTTATTAATTCTAACGTAGTTTTTTTTTATTCAAATTAGACATCGCAGGTGATCCATATTCGATATCCAAAATTTTTGAACTCAATGATTTTATGCTTTTATTAAAAAATGATTATTTAAAACTCATCAGAGCAATCATAATTGAGGGCAAACTCCGCTACCGCAGCAAACAAACCATTGACTTCTGGTTAATTCGATAAATTACTAGCAGCAAAATAATCAAACGGAATAAGTACGGTCAGAAGGCATACACATCTCAAGATCAATACAATTCGATTCGCCTTACCGATACCCAAAACCCATAACAGCCTTCGTTCCGTGTTTATACCTTCTTACCCCCTCTCCCCTTTCCTATTCCTCGACTCGGCATCCCGTGCATTTATAGCCCTCGCCGCCACAAAGCGCCTAGCCCGGATTTTTATCCCGGCGTAATTAGTCCCGAGCCCGATCCCAATTACCATAATTCGAGCGGAGCGTCAGGTGCCCCCTCACCTCGCGCGTTATACGCACGCGAATCCCTATGTAAGCGCGCGCGCGCACTCGTATGGCTCTGTGTAACGGTAAACGCGTTATGCCCGCGCGCTCTGAGTGTATGTATGTAGCTCGAGCGTGAGCGAGAAATTGAAAATTGCGCGCTGGACCGGTGATGAGGGGAGCTTCGATGCTGGGATTCTTGAATGACATTACGTTTCGCGGGTAAATTAAAGTTGGTTTTAGCGATAGGTTTAACGTTACCGACAATATTAATACGAAATTGTTGTGTAATAAATTGTTTAATAGTAGTTTCAATTAAATGCTAGACGCGCGAAACACGGCGAGAGCCCGTTACAAAATAAAAGCATCCCGAGTGGTCCCAGAAAAGTGCAGACGCTAATTCTCCCTCTTTAAAGCTGAATTCCAAAAACTACATCACAGAGCCGGCCAGCATTCAGCACTCCAACTCCTCTTACCTCTCCGTGTCTCCCTCTCCCTCTCTTTCTCTAGAGCTCGACCGCCGGCGCAGAGCACACGGCAGCAATCGAGAACTTCCGCGTTTTCCGCGATCCTCGTTAAACGATCGTATTGCAGCGGCGAAGGGCCAGACTCGAGCTCTCTCTCTGGAGGCGCGATAGTTGCGCCCGGGATTGACTGATTAACGGGCCGATGTCGTCCAAGCTCGACGTGTATACGAGGGACGGCTAGAAGCAGGAAACGCCGAGATGCATAGGTAGCAGTTGCCCGTTTCTGTTTGCGAGCACGCGCGCAAGCTGGGCCTATTGACTGACCGCCAGCTCCTGCGGACTGAGCTGCAGCAGCAGCAAGCGCAGACGGAAAAATGCCTATAATCGCGCTCGCGAGCTGCGCCAGGCGAAACGGGTAATTAATGGCTCGTTAAAATGCGCGGCTCGTGCGTGCGCGTGCGCAAGCTACTAGCCTGGGATAAGCGCTACTTTTAAGAGCGAGTGCTAAGAGGGAGTATTGCTTGATGGATTCATGATTTTCGGATTCGCGGACTGATACTCGAGATTTTTCGTTGGAGAGATGGTGGAAAAATATTTGGAGTTTTCCAGTGGTTAGATTAATTTCTAACTCCTGAGTAGTTACGGTAGCTAGGCATTTTGTTTCGGAGATTAAACGCGGGTAAAGCGGAATGCATCGGATAGTTTTTGCATGTTTTTAGCGCGGCTATCTGTAAAAAGGATGCCTACCTTGTAAATTAGCTGCCGAGTTATTTTATATTCGAGATTAAGCAATCGAAAATATGATTATACCCTACCTCTCATTTGCGAACCTCCGAGCAAACATTGAACCGCACACGTATAATTTCTCAACTTTTTCTCCCCCTCGAAATTTCCGGGTTCAACAATCCTAATACGTTTCTTCATCCACCATCACAAAAAAGTCAGCACACATATTTATCCCTTTCGCACACTCCCAGGACTCGCTTTACATAATTTCCTGCACAAGTGATCAATCTCAAATCAGCACTCACTCAGAGCCCGAAGATGAGGACGCTCGTCGAGTCGCGCCCTGCTTTTCTCTCCGGCTGACCTGGTTCTGCAGAGCGCGCGGGCGTGCGCTAGCTACGTGTGATCCGCGCGGCAATATTATAGCCATTAATATGCGGAAGCCGCGTGTCTCGAGATTGCCAGGCTAATAAAACGGCTAATGGGCTATCAGGCGGGTTTTTCTTATTCCAAGAGCGAGCGTGCGCGATCTTTGAAAAATTATAATAGAATTAGAGTGCGAGCGCGGCACGAGGCCGGGATAATTTATATATGTGTGGCAGTTAAAGCGCGGCAATTGGTTATTCGTTTATGCAAATTGTATGGATATAGCGCTAAGCGCTGCTTAAGCGCGGGTCGTGAGGGAATGCCTCTTTTTATTCCAGGGCGTCGCTGGATAATCTGCTTAAAAATGAAGCTGGGTCAAGACATTTGTTTTACAATTCTATGACCTTTTGGCTACTTAACACGACTAAATGAGTTGTTCAGTTTATGCGAAATGTAAATAAAGCAATGATTTCCGAATAATTAAATTTAGCTATCAAATCCAAGACAATTATCCCAATTGAAATGATAAACAAAGAGCGTTCGGCCGGGGCAAACGGCCTTAGCCACACAATGCAAGTACACGTAGCTCACGGGCGCTCAGAAAAGCCTCTCTCTCTCTCTCTCTTCCCCAATGAGAAACAATCAGCGGGTAATTGCAGCTCCTCCGCATTAGCATAAACGATCGATCGCGCGCTGGAATAGCGCGTCGATTATTCGACAGAAGTAGCTTCCCGAGACTTTTGCCCGATTATCCGAGTGCCGCCCACTGCCGTAACGAGCTTCTCTCTCTGCGCTTAACAATAGAACCCGGCGAAGACGACACGTTACGTATATATACGCGCACTGCATCGCACATATACGTGTGTGTGTGTATATAGGTAGATATAGGCGCGCTGTTGGAGAAAGGCTGCAGCCGCAGAGCGGGGCCGGCTCCGTCTAGCTCTGGGCGATTAAAGAAAGCGACACCGGTGCGCGAGGCAGCGCGTATGTCACAGCGTTCACACGCCCCGGCTGCAGCGCACCGCGCCTACGTGCATGCATGTATATCTAGCGTCTAAGGAGAGGAGTATATCTATATACGCTTGCGCCGGCTCTGCGGGAGATATTAGCGGTAGCCAAAGCCAAAGATTCTGGACGCTATCTCTTAGTCTGTGTGTGTGTCTCTCTTTTACTCTTACTCTCTTGTGACTCGCGGTAGTATATATACTGAGACGATGCATTTGAGAGAGAGAGAGAGAGTGACCTTACGCAGCAAGTGTAAGCCACATCCGCCTATGCCGAGCTTTTCCGCGCGACTTTCTATAGGGTTACGTCTGCGTGAAGATAGTACAGGTGTGTGACGGTTATGGGGGACTTTGGCTTTTCCTCTTGGGTGTAGCTGATGAGTCACCCTTGCTGAAATTCCTGGAAAGAGGAGGCTCGATTATTTTTGTGAATGCTTCTCTCCTGTATGCGTTGGCACCTGTATACGTTTGAATATGCTTGATAAAGGAAACTTTAATGAAGCTAAATATTTATATCTCATTTTGATTTTTCATATTAATCATTGTTTTGTTCTATAATCATATTTAAACTTTTTCAAACTATAAACTTTGCAAATGAATAACTTGGCTACTTTTTTCAATTAATTATAATCTGTAGTACCTTTTATATATTTCTTATTCAGAATCGAAACAAATTTTGCATGCCTGAATTCACCTTTCTTGCTGGTCTCATCTACTAACTCTTCTGTTTTCAACCTATCGCAGTTTGCTTACATTAATAGATAAGCTTTTCCAAACTGATTTTCACAAACAGAATCGATTTCAATCTACTTACATCACATACAAAATCCTCAGCCAAAACAATTAACTTCCTCAATTAGAAACCCTTGAAATTACATCACGAAGCCCAGAAGCCTCTCTCCAGAAGCGCTTGTATAAATCGAAACCGACTCTCGACCTATGATAATAACGCCTCCGCCAGGGCGACACACATAATAACAGTGCCCGCGCCGGCTTGCACGTAACTGTTTGAAAGTGCGCGGCGGCAGAGAGGAGCTTGTGTCCCGCGCTGGCCTTCGCCTCGTGGGCGTTTAACCCCGCCGATGATCTTACAAGCTAAAGGAACGATCGTTTCTCTTTCTCTCTTCTGTGTCCCCGCTCTGAGCCCTATACTCTGTGTGTCTCCGACTATACGGGGTAATGCGAGCTTCTTTTTTTTTTCTTTGTTTCATTCTCGGCGGGAGCGATTGTGTCGTGCCGACATTGTGCAGAGGTAGCCTAGTCGGAAATTGCCGGTGGTTGTAGGCGCGCGGTAGCCGCATCGGCGGCAGGTTCGCCGCGCTCATATATTGCCCCCGCGTGTAGGACGAGGATCGAAGAACGATAGCTATTTTATTTTCGCTGAGCTTGGGTCTATGTGTATGCTAGGGATATGTTACATTTTATATGTTACGTTACATAAAATGCTGTCAAGTGTGATAATTGAATTAATTTCGAAATTCTACTTTTTTTGCGAATTTAAAATACTAGAAGTTAGCAAGATACATGCGTCAGTTGGATCTTAAAAATACGTTCGTTTTTTTTTTTTTTTTTTTCAAAAAAAAATTTTGAAAGTATTTTTCTGTACATGGTATTGTTTGTTTCGAAACGTTAACCATAAAAATCTGTGTTAAAAATTGCAACTACGAAATTGAATAAATCCAAAATAGCGAAAAAGGGCCTTTTAAAATTTGTATAGACTATAGAAATTACTATTTGATAACAATTCATTCTAACAAATTCTTAAGAAAATAAAAATTTATTCTAATCTCTTAAGTACTTCGATATTTTATCATAACTTTTCTTTAAAAAAAAAAAAGATACTTCATTTATTCCACATCCAAATACACCTTCGCCCGCTTGATTACATACTTTCCAGTAATTACGACGTACTTAATTCCAGCTTTATCAGCTCTCTGTTGGCTGCTTGTGCGCCTCGCCTATTCCTCTTGCCGCGTCTCTCTAGGATTTTCAAAATATCGCACGGCCATAAGGGAGAAATATACAAGTAGCGCGATACATAAACCAAGCTCACGGCGCAGTCGCGAATAAAAGAAAAATGAGACACGAAGCGACCGTGCGCAGCAGCTAGGAGCGCAAAAAGCGCAAGAAAAACCATAAAATAAACAGCTCGGCAATAAAGGCCCCTGCTGGTGCTGCTGGCGCTGCAGCAGCAGCAGCAGCGGCGGCGGCAGCACGGTGTCCAGTGCTGTAAATAATAGGCGTTCTAACGTGCCGTACCGGGAAGCTGCCGTGGAGAGCCGCGCGCAGTGCTTTTATGGACCGCGCGCGCTTCTATCCCGGATCTATTCCGCGATGGCTCAATACACACCGGCCGATCGTGGCCCCCTCGACTCTCTCCCTCTCGTGTAATCGACGACGACCAAATGTTTCTTGTGCAGCTGTGTCTGGGTATACAGCCAAGAGGCATGCTGCTGAGGGAATGCGCAACCTCGCCCAGGCTATGGGCTGGTAATCGTCGAGAGAAAGAGCGCGACTACTTTTCTCGAGATGTTATAGCGGTAAGCTTGCGGCAGGAGGATGCGTTCTTTTATTTTGCGCGACCGATCATTACTCGGTAATTCGCCTTTCATGATCTTGCCTGCGCTGGCGCGGGGAGCTTGCTGTAGCTTTCGACAATGGCAAAAAATGCGCATCGTCGCGCTATCGCTTATTCTATAAAGTTTTAGAGAAGATTCTTTTTTTACTTATCTTTTTAGAAACCAATGAAGAATTCTATTATAAATAAATGTAAGACATCATATGTCCGAGTTCATTTTTGTCTGCAATTTTTCTTAGTTGGTACTCGACATTAACAAAAGTAGCTGATGCATGGAAAAATAAAGTAATAGAAATAAATTTTTCAATCATTAATTCATTTTAAAAAAAAATGTAATCAAATTTCAATTTACAAGGTGAATTGTAAAAATTAATTAAAAATCGAACTAAATAAAATTATTTTACTTATAAACATTGTTTTTGGAGAATAGCACATAATCAGACTTCCACCTTTAAATGCCCAAAGCAAAGCTTAACTAAAGTTTTAAGGTAGCCAGGCACTTCCTCGAGTCGTCAGTCTCCCTCTTCCGCATCTCCTCCCCCATTATGTTTTGAATGCATGCAACCGTTCAGCGAAACGGCAGAAAATCCTTAAAAGCGCTGGGCGCGAAAAAACGGCCTTATCGAGCGTTAAATCCTCATTGCTTAGATCCACACCATACGGGCGTGCTTCCAATTACGTATAAACCTCCCCGAAAAAAAAAAGACCAAGGAAGGAGCCCCCTCGTCTCTCTCGAATCTCGCGCGATCTCGTCCACCTTGCTCGCTAAAAAGCCGCACGTGAATGCCCTGCTACGGCCACATCTCTCGCCTTAAGGTTCCGAAACAGAAAGAGAGAGAGAGAGAGAGAGGGGAATTTCGGACTTTAATTATCGGCGCACGAGCGCACGTGAGAAACGAGCCTCTCCTTCCTTATGCTCCTTCTGGGGGATACTTCTGTGCGCTTCCTGCCTCTGCGCGGGCCTAGTCGCAGCAAACGAAATCACGCCGAGATATCTTTGCTGTTTTTGAGACTGTTACACGCGGAACAAGTGTTCTTTATACAGTGTCAGGGTTGGCTATGAGAGGGAAATGAGAGATTTCGATTTGCGGATTTTATGATTTCAGATTTGCAAAATAGTTAGCTTAAGATTTTTTGTTAAACGAATTTCGAGCCTCGATTACTAAAGTTTTATTGTAAGCTCTCATTTATGCTATTATTTCGAATTTAAAACTTATTAATGCAATCTTTAATGTAGTAAATGAATGAAACTAGGAAAGAATATAGGCAGAAACTAAAGGTAGCGAGGAGGAGCAAAGCGAATCGAGTAACGCTCAGGTGGTCACGTGTCGCTAAATCACCGGATTACCCGCTGATAAGAGCTACTCGGTCCGTTTATCTCCCGCTAGTTATCGCGCTCGCTCGCCGATTTCGTAAGTCCACTCCTCTCTCTTTTCTCTCTCATGCTCGGCACAGTTCTCCTTCTTCTCTCCTGCATCTACACACACAGCCAGCAGCACACTAGCTCTCGCATGTGTATACATACGCGGCTGCAGACGAGCTCAGTGCGCGCACCGACGCTGGCGACACGCACTGCCGATAATATCTTTAATTACCCGCGCCTTTTCTATATATAACTTCAAGTGCATTCGCACAGACATACGGAAGGAGCAGTGGAACTGCGCAGTGCGCCGTCAGTGGATCGAGTCCGACAAGGACAGACGCCTTCCTCTCCAAAGGCCGAAGGAAACATCAGCGCCTGTGCCGCGGAGGAAGTATAACATGCGCTTGTACCGGCTATTTATGCTTTTCTTTCTTTTCCAGAGAGCCGCTTATGCATATTTCTTCGGGCGCGCGAGCGCGTGTCCTTTTTGTACGCGATTTTAAAATCACGCGTCTCTCTCTCTCTCTCTCTGTATATGTGTATGAGGGAACGCGAGCAAGCGCCGACATGAAAAAAAGGAGAATTATGGCCGGGCGTTGCGGGCTTGCATACATTGACACTCTCGGGTAGTCTTTGCGCCGGGACCAAGTAGTTCTTCAAGTTGCTTATAGGAAGCTACCTTGGAGTAAAAAGAAAAGTCGGCTGCACCTGGGTTTATTTATACGTGCGCATGGGCACTGGAAATTTTTTATTTAATTAATGAATAATTAGCGCTGGTTAAATAAATAGCAGTGTTTGTGCTAAAGTTATCGAGAGATTTTAAAATGATAAGGAAATTAAAGGAAGCTTTTGAAAGTATTAATTTCAAGGAAAAAAAGGTAAGATAGATTATAAATTTTTTTTCTTTCAAAGATTCAAATAACCGTTTGTATATCTTAGTTACTGCTCAGGTTTGAATAATTTTCAGGCATCCTAATAAACACAAGCAATTTTGCAAAATACCCCCAGCCAGTAAAATGTATAAAGTTATCGAAGCTCCTAATACGTAATTCTCAAATTCTGTCATTAAATCTCGGATTTTTCAAGCGTAGTATAGGCAGAGGCAGGCGCAGGCAGCAGGCATATCCTGAAAAATGTGCAATATCCAATGAAATCCAGCGAAACTCTAGCTAATAGTAAAAGAGCGTTTATTACATGTTTTCCCAACGAAACGTCTAAACTACACGCTCGGCAACTGAAAAGTTCAGAGTGAAAGGATTCATTACCATACGGACGGTTTTCCAAGTCCCTGAAAAACTCGAATCCTCATACAGCACAGCCGCTCGCGACTTCTCCTCGACACGGAGCTGCATTAGAGAGGCGCGAGCGCGCAGATATAGTAGCGGAATATCGCGAGGATGCAAAAAAAGGAAGAAGAGAGAGGAGCGGCTCTCTCTCTCTGGCGGGCAGTGACTCGGATTTTATGCTTGCACTCGCTCGCTCGAGCGGTGTCCCCTCGGCGGCGGCGGCTCGACCCGTTTAAACCCGATGTTAAATGCGTCCCACGGTATTCCGAGACGCTTACTAATGTTCGACTGCTCGCTCGCTCTCTTCGCTACCCGAGGAGCGGCAGATACAGAAACATCGTCCGAGATGCAAATGTTAGCGCGCGCGCGCGCGCGGGGATTCCGCGCGTTGCAAAGATGTAATGAATCCACTTTGTGCGCGAGCGGACGACCGCGAGAACGAGGGCCTTTTTTCGCTTATCGCTCGCGCATCCTTTCGATTTTTCTGCCCCATGAGGCTCAGCGCTCTTTAATGAAATGTCGCGCAGGTGTCCTGCCGCCCTTCTCTTCTCTCTCTCTCTCTTTCTCTCCTTCTTTTGAGCCGCTCTCTTTCTTGCTTTCGCGTGCATCGAGATACCGACGCTACGCCGGCTATGCCAGATTCTTACCGGAGAGATTCGCTGCTCTCGGGGATGCGCCTTTTTTTTCTCCGGGTAATTTCCAGTTCCTTTTGGATTTTGTGGCCTCTTTGCGAGCTTGGATTCTGGAGTTATCTGAGCCTGATCGGCTGAGTTATCGCGCGAGGGGTCATTGGTCTTGCGGTCACGAATTTGTTTTGTCCTTCATTTTTTCGAAAGACGCTGAATTTCGTCTTCTTTAAAGGATACTGCGGCTCGTCTTTATAATGTCGTTGTTTTATAAATAAATTGATTCTTGATTAATATTTGCGTTATACGTGTCTCAATGTAAATTATGTCTTTCTGAGAAATTTATCTGTAATTTATTCTAAAATAGTTGAATTCATGTGGAATGCAAATATCATATCATGATACTTTTTCTTAATCATTTTCACTTTTTTGCCTTCCACTCGATTACAAATAATCACTTACAAAGAATTAGTTATATGCGCAGCAATAAATTATCTTAATTTATTTGTACGATGACAGTTTAAAAGCTTACCTTTACGCATCCAATAAAAATGGATTTACGACTTTGATGTCATTAATAGATTAGTATTACCGATGGCTATTAATTTTCACGTTCTTTTATTACCCAGTATTACGCTAGGCTCGAAGGATCAAACATTCTCACAGCGAATTCCAAATCGCATCTTAAAGTTTAATTCAGTATTTGTTGAAACCTTCGCCGCAAGTATTTCGATCTTTCTTCACAAGGCGGCTTCCTCTGTTATCTCGAAAACGTGGCAATTGCAATTGATAAAGCGATGATACCCAGTGCGAAACGGATCAAACGACTGTATACGTGCGCTTCGCATTTCGCATCGGAGAAAGGATGGAAATTGCGCGTGAGAGAGCTGAGGGGACACTGCAAAAATGCCCGGGAACGGAATGTGTGGATGTTAGGGTAAATATTCAGCGTGACCTGCTTACGTAGATGGAGATACATCTGTTTTGGGCGAGCCTTTGACAAGTGTAATTTGTGTGAATAAAGATCTTATTCATGTCATCAGTTTAAGAGGATAATGAATATATCTTACTTTTGGTCATTCTGTTTTTTCTTTACAAGTTTTAAGTATCTAATAAGCTATTGATCTTCTGAATCAATAAATTAAATCAAATTAATCTAGGAATCATCATATAATTATATTTTATTTACAATCCTAGCTTTGTTTATTTTTACAACACTTGATTAAGTACTTACACTTTCGAAAATCAGTTCCCACAGTTGCTTTCTATCAGATCAATACATGTTAATTAGTATGCTTAATTAGAAGTAGTTTTCGAGGTCAATTTACCGGTTTAATAAAACGAAAAATGCAAATTAATTGCTGGATAAAGAAAACCCAAATCAGCAATATAAAAATCGCCCCAAGGATAATAATTTCTCCGCGCCTCTCTATCATTAAATAATCTCGCATTATGAAATTTATTAGTTACGGCATGCAACTCTAAAACGCACAAGATACACCCAGATATTGAATTAATTTCTCCCAACCCGTTCCATTTCTGATCCGCGCGCACCTCGTCTCACTCTCCAGGCGGCTGGCCTCGATTCCAGCGCTCAGCCGCATAAACAAGCGCGTCAAGCGGTCGAATAAAAAAGCCGAAAACCCACCCGCGATTGTTGCGCTCGCCGTATCTCCAGCAAGTGATCCACTTAATAAAGCCAGACGCTCGGAGCCTGAGAACCTTCAAACGGTGAGCGATCATATTTTAAAATCCCCTCGCTGCGCCATAGTCGAGCGCTCGGGCGCACATCGTCCCAAGTAATTTTCATCGCTCGGTTCGCACGCGAGCATGACGAATGATGCGAGCGCGCTTCTAATGGCGCCCGGGCCGCATCGATTGAATTATTACCGGTCATACATAATTCGAGGCTACTTTTTCCGCGGACGATCAACGTTGTGCGAGTGTATGTAGCGACGACGCGCGTCTCGCTCAATGACGGGACGAGAGAACGTGGTGCTATCGTGATTTTACTTTCCCGAGGCGGTTAACGCTGACCCCGCGACACCTTTACAATGTGTGCGCAGGCGCGAGCTATCGATCGATTGATCGGTTTGTATTTACGCGCCGATAATGCGCGGCCTGGCGCCGTCGCGGTGACGTTACTTTTCTGAGGAATCCGGACGCGTGAATGAGGAGATGCTGAGGCTGGTTATGTGAATGGATTCGCGAAGGTTGTGTTGGGATTGCGTGAGGTTGTTGTGGGAGTGGATTGATGTTTTAACTTGGTGCTTGATATATCGGCAAATTTTGGAACTTTTTTATGCATGATTTAAAACGCTTTCTTTTAGTGATCTTTTGATAAAAAATAAACTGTTGTACAAATGGAAGGTATCGTGGTAAAAAATATCGTATCCATCATTGTCTTACCCAATACTTGCAGTATTTACTTCAAAGAATATAACAGTGAACTTTCTTCATTTTTATAATTTATTTCAGTTGGATTTATATACAATACGTTATAATTATCATATGAAAAATTGAAAGTCAATATATTAAAATAACTTAAAGATCATCGAGCTCCGATGCCGGGATAAAAGAAGTAATACGATAAACTCGACATCAGAATTTCCATAAATACTTCTGATTAGCTCAACTATTTCCAGCAGAAATCTTTATCACAGCCGATCGGGGCCGATCAATTCCTAAAAGTGAAATCGGCGAGCATAATGCAAACGTTCTCCATACCCGAGGCATCAATAGAAACTGCCATCTCTTATGTATACCTCCTAGGATCGAGGAATAAAAAAAAAAGCCAGCGCAGCTCTACACACAGCGCCAGGGAAATCCTGTAATCTCGGACTCGCTCAGTTCTCATAGGTCGCGCTTGCGCACGGAGAAAATGGCCATATCTCGGCATTCAGTCATTCATCCTCGAGCGTCGCGTCGTCGTTCGCGATAGGCGATTTGAGATAATATTATATCGGCGGACGCCGGGGATATATAATATACGACGCGCCGCGCGCGGGAAGGTGACTCACTCGTCGGCGCTGGCCTCACCTCTCGCCCGCTTATCTGCATATATCTGTTTTTCCCTGGCTCGACGCGCGCGCTCGCGCTTTTCTCCTCTCCTCTCCGCTCGCGCTCGGCGCGCAAGCGCGAGCATTTTGTCTCTGGATGCATAAATTGAGGTACTGACGTCTTGTGAGTAGATGGAGTCGCGAGATTGCCCATGGCAAATAGCGGACGGCACGATAAAATTAAAATGACTTTAATATCATTATATGTGCGAGACGACGTTAAAGCACTGGATTATATCGGTAAGATACGTATATATGCGCGCTCACGGCTTGGGAAAAAATAGATTGTTTTTCTTTTTTCTCGCGAGGGTCAAACGCTCTTTGTGAATTGCATGAAAGAACGTTTATTCAGATGGCCATTGAGGAAAATGCAGTTTTCAAAAGGAAACTGCGCTCACTGTTTACTTTGCATTTTACAAGTGAGGATTGTGGGCTTACGTGCGAACGCAGCCGACGATTTATATTTTATTATTCAAAGTCCTCATAGAGAACAATACTGGAAAAATAATTTGAGCAGTATAAAAGTTAAGTACATGGTTTGTTGAAGTCTTTTACTTTAACGTTGTTTCACGCCGCGGAAATATAAATTGTATGCTCTGAAGGAGACAAAGACGTGGAAATACAATAAGTATTAAAGTATAATATTCAGATTTTGTAATATATCGAATGACACTTCTCGATTCTCACATTTATCATTATTAGCAATTTATTACAAGAAACTTTGTACTTTATGTATTGACATTGATTTATTGGTTTATTACAGTTTTCGATCTGTTGGGTATAGCAGGTGTTAAAATCCACTATTTACCTCTACCTCTTTCATTTTTAGCAAATAATTAAACAAATACACTGTTTTCAGCTAACTATAGAACTCGTACACGAAAGTGATCTTGAATAAAGTCCTAATCAAAATCGCGACTCCCACTTTCTCTAAATCTCCAAAGATACGGAAGAGGAGGGTGAAGAAGAAAAAAAATCGAGAGCTCTCGTAAAATGGTCGAAAACGCAGATAGCCATCTATCTCGTCCTGTGAGCAATGGTAGCTTGCGTTTACGAGTTTCGGCTTGGCCATTTCCCGGTTCTCTCTCTGCTCATTGTTCGCGCTGCAGGATGCACTCTCTAGCGGGGCGGTGGGAGCAGCCGGTCTCCGGAGCACCGGTTCCGCGCTGCACTTTGTTGCGGAGGAGAGAGAGAGAAAGAGAAAAGAGAGGGAAGCCCCCGGGGGCCCGGGGAGAGCGATCCACCCACGAGGAAGCGGCAGGTGAGGTGTCACGAGCCAAGCAAGTAATATATCGTTATGCTCTTCTCTCGCGCTCTCTGGCTCCTTCCACCTACTTCGCTTTTCTTTACGCTCTTCTCCGATGTGCATTGTTTTTATTTTTCTTCCTTTTCGAATTTTAAATTTATCCCGCGAATTATATGTCGTACTTTTCTTTTATATTAATCTTAAATGTAGTTATGTTAATTTAATGTTGGATAAAATTGTTTGGATTTTATTAGAAGGAGCTACTTGTTCGATTTTTAAAAATCTCTTTATCAATCTGTGAAACTGCATCTTCACAGTCTCTTTTATTTTTAAAGATATAATGTTACTTCGCGATAATATAAATAATGAATATGGCATAGGAATTATTCTTGTATTTATTTCCTTCTTACTATCTCTTTTCTATTTTCTTTTTTGAATTTTCTGCTGGAGCGTGCCTCAGAGCACAGCGCGCATACGCAAGTAGTAAAAGTCTCGAAAAAAGAAAAGCAACAAGAATCTGGAGCCCCTGGCGCTAAGACGCGTATGATATGAGAAGCAGCAGTGTAGAGAGAGCGAGAAAGAGAGAACGAGGAAGAAGGATAAGAAGCAGAAGAAGCAGCAGAAAGGGTAATGCCGGTAATGTTTCGCAGATTGCCATTAGCGAGAGCGCGCCGCGCAACTTGCGTTCGCTTATATATACATATACACACATACGCCCGCGCTACGATCCCTAGGAGAGCGCGCCTCCGTACAGCTTGATTCCACAGCGGCCCGGATTACAGTTATGCCCCCCTTTGTATAGCCTCCTGAAACAATGCGCGCGCGCCCGAGACGTAGGCGATTTTTGCATCCGCGAAATCGTCCGCAGACCGGCCTTTTTACGCACTATCGGAATGGGATTCTCGGCTTCTTTATAGCGCTCGCATATCGAGCTGGCAAATTGCTGCGTGGACCGAAGAGTAGACTGTCCGAGTTTGATGATAGACGCGAGCGCAATGGACGTTTGTTTGAGGGAAAATAGTTGTTTTTACTCGTGGGCTTTGAGCGCTCGCAGAAAGGGAAGCTTATTTCATCATTTTTATTTTTCAGGGCTTGTTAAGAAATTTTAAATGTAAGGCGTAGACTGCGCAGCGGACACAATGCGCAATGGGTAATTATATGTTATTTGAGGTGTGCAATTGATAGAAGTGATATTGAATGAAATGACGGTGTTTTTGACGAAGACAGTTGTATGCGAGAGAGCGAGAGCGAACAATGAGATTAGCGTAAAAAGGAGAGACGAGGAGAAACGAGCGCGGCTTGCGTGCTGAGCGATCCTGATTGATTGATTGATAAAATTAGCATTTATTAAGTGCTCTAGGATATGTACATTTAAACTGATTCGAGATAAACCGCACGTAGAGGTAGAAGCGAGCGAAGCGGCCT
Source organism: Eupelmus urozonus (assembly GCA_900480035.1). Classification (NCBI taxonomy): domain Eukaryota; kingdom Metazoa; phylum Arthropoda; class Insecta; order Hymenoptera; family Eupelmidae; genus Eupelmus; species Eupelmus urozonus. The sequence goes on along the minus strand of UELX01000646.1, from coordinate 24,130 downwards.
GTGCGTATCGCTCTCGAGAGCGATTTAAAATTGAGAAAATGTTTCTCGGAATTTTCAAGACTAAATCACGATCCCTCGAAAATAAATCGAGCCGGGCAACAAATTTCCGAATAAACTTGCTCGTGAAAATAATTCCGTGCAAAGTTCAAAGTCATTATGTGCCTCTCGATTATTTGCAATGCTAATTAACTTGCCGATTGATATTTTTTCTATTAAACGCAACGTCTCGCCCTTTCCACGCCACTTTACACTTTACTCTACTTTGCAAGTAAGTACCGTTGCCTGACCGTAACACCTCAGTGGTAAATGACTTTGAAAGCAGCCGAACCCTAAGTTCACCGGTATACCCACACAGCCAATTTCGTCTCGATACTTTGATCCTCCTGCAATGCACCTGCCTCCCTCCGACTGCCGCCCTAACTTCGCGCCCCAACTCTCGCATATATATACATGCGCGAGCGCGTGATTGCGGCCAATCATACATATTAATAGCGCTTATAAGATACGTGGGCTAACGGAACACGGAGCGCTGGCCTCGGCGGCGCACGCGAGTTTATATGTATATACATATACATATTCTTCGGAGCCAGGACTCGGACGATCCGTAAAAGGAAGGGACGAGCAATGCGCGACGCCCGCGGTAGATAAGGGCACGCGCGTGCCTGCAACTGCGCGCCCGAGACTCTGTATGTGTTAAGTGTGCGCAGCTCGCTCGGTGCGGCTTGGAAAAAAGGGTAATTCTCGGTAGGCATAATTTATGAATGAGAGCTCGAAATGCTTTTTGCTTTTTCCTTTTTAATGCACGCTTGCGGAACTGCTAGTTCGAATTTTTGAAGCTTCGCTCGGGTCAAATGCTTTGCGATTTATTGACGCTCCAATGTTCTTGGAGATTTGACGTGAGTTAGTTAGGCGAGAAAGTCATTTTCTTTAATTACGCTATTTCAAATAAAATACTATAAGAAAAATCTGTCTAATTTTAAATGACAACTATACTTTTACACTTGTAAAATAAGTCCGAACTACGCGTTCGAAAGCGCTGACCGACAGGCTCGACGTGAATCGGCCCACATTCGTGCGTACATCAGCAAGATAGACAATCGCAGACGTACGGCCAGCTCGCTCGGCTACTCTCGCGAAACCGAGAGCAAGGGAGACGGAGAAAGTACTTCTCTCTCTCATCTTGTTACGTTTCTCAGCGCGGAGGATGATCTTTTTTCTGGAATCTTAAAGCCCCTGCGCCTCGTATAACCACGGCCAGCGAATACGAAACTCGCTCAAGGGGCTTGCCGTGCTGCTGCTGCTGCTTCTTTTTTCCTTCTTTTTTAGCTACGCCGCTACAACGCGAATGGCTATAGGCTAATTGTCGATTGTAACTATACTCCTTTGTTATCGTTTGGCCCCCGCGGCTGAATCGCTCGAAAGGCTCGATCTACATATAGGCGCGCAGGCTCAGCGGGCTGGAAATCGTGGAAAACTAGCGGCTCGCGAAAAATCGGGCTGGTTTTTCCCGTTTCGCTGTGCGAAGGCAAGTGCGTACGTGTGTAGTTTTATCGGGCAGAGAAACATCGGCAGATAGAATGTTTCAAGAGTATATATACGCAGTTTGAGCGCCAGGAGGGAATTTATGATACTGTAAATTACGCACTATTAAGCATCGATAAAATAATTGCGAAAGCTCGCCCGAGCGGTTTAATTTTCCGCGTAAGTGTTTCATTTGTAACGGTCGCTCGGTGTGTGCGCAGTGATAGCCGTGCTTCGATTTTTCTCCGCGATGTTAATGGACACTTTGTTGCTCTAACTTTAAATTGTCAAGCGATAAATTTTCTTCTGGAGCATAATAAGGAAACAAAAATTCATCTTGATAAATTCGTGTTTTCAATAAATTTATAGTAATACAGGCGACATCGCGCACCGATACATAGTTTAATCGGGCAAATAAATCTCGTTTATCTAAAGCTACAATGTTGAGCATCGAATTAACGCTTACATAATTTCCAAGTACTCCGAAAATTATTCGCCACCTCGAGAGAGCGCCGAGCTACAACTTTGTTTACAGAGTCGCGTCGATGTAGCTCCTTTTCTCACCTCGAGAAACCCAACACCTTCACCTTCTACTCCTCGATCGCAAATAAAATAACTTTCTCTCGAGGCGCGAGCGCGATCCCTGACTAGGAGCAAAGCCACTTTGCCGAGCGATGCTTTTCCACGCCTTCTAACAAAACATCTAGACGCGCACGCAGGAAACGTCCAAGTGAAGTGCGTGACCGCAGTAGAGTCGCGTGCGTGGCGCCGGTCATTTTACTCTCGAGCCTTGGAGGCTGGAGTAAGTTGTTCTTCTTCTAGGAGCGCTTGGGGAGACGAAAAATATTTCAACGAGTCTTCTTCTTCATTTCGATGCGGACGCATGTGTGTGCTTCTCGCGCTGAGGGCTGTACTGTTTGCGTGTAGTCGCGTACTTAACTTTCTTAGTTTTCAATCGCGGTCCTCCTATTTTTTTTAAATAGGTATAGTTTGTATGAAAGTATGTTTATTGAAATGGCTTTTTTCGACGAGGAATTTTGGGGATCGAATTGTTCAAACAATCATTTCAAAATAAAACACAATAAGAGGAGTATCAAACACGGTGTTTTATTAATAGGTACTTCGACTACTAGGAGAAAAGATAGCGAGGATACATAATCATAACTTAGATTTTGAAATTTTGTGAAAAATTCTGTACTATATTTTTTTTCTTTTTAAGTAGTGAGAAAAACAATTTTTATTGCTGAAGTTTGATGGATGTTCGAAAAGGATGTATCACGTATTTTTTTTAATAAAGAAAAGCTATTGATGGTGATAAGAGCTTCAGGCCACAAAACCAAACATTAAATAATATCCATTTAGAGTACAAAAACATCATCCTTTATTCGTCCCTCAATATAATCAATAAAATCGCCACTAAAATGAGCAATGTGCAACACTGCAAAAAACAGAATTCCTAACAACCTCAAAACAACACTCTCAAATCTCGCAGAGTGTCCACCCTAAATTTACATGCGCACCTATAACGACCAACATTGTAAGCATGAGCATATCTCGGAAAGAGCCTTAAACATACATAAGCAATCTCAGCATTGCAGCTCGCGATGCGCCAAAGTGAGCCATAGCTCTCAGCTCAATGAATCCAGCGCTCATCGTTTCTACGAAATAATCGCGTGTTACTTAGAAACTATTGGCCTTTAGAGTCGGCCCGTAGGACAACGCTTTTAAATTCTCCCCTACTTGCCTGGCTGTCCCTTGCGTCCATCTTGCACACATATAAACGCAGGAAGAAAGAGAGAAAGCGCGCGTACGTTTCGCTTAGCCGTAAAGTAACTCCGACAACTCAACATGCGCGCGAACGCGACTCGGGACGAGAGCCGGGACAGCGCGTTTCTCAGGATCCCCAATAATGTTAAATATATTGATCTGCAATAAAGCAGGATACCCACGCGGAACGGCGTGCTTATGCATAAACGCGAGAGTGCGTATACGAGACAATTACCGGAGTATAAAGAGGCCTCTTAAACTTGGACTGTCGAATGGACGAGGAGTAACAATGATAGTGCGGACGGAGAGTTATGGCGACGAGGGGGTTATTGTGTGAGAAAGAGAAATGCCGCGGCTTTTTCACTATCGTGGAAATACTTAAGCTATTGGGAGTGACTTTGGCGTTTGTGTGAACGACTTTGAAGAATTAACTTCTTTCGTTGCATTGAAAGTTTGGTCATTAATTTTTTCTGCTAAACTATTATAAATAAAGCATCTTATATTTTTTAGACAATCGTAACGAATTTTGTTCACTTTTTAGATAAATGCTATACTGACTAGTTGTTAGAACAACTATATAAAAGTATATGTATTTTTTTAATTTCAGAACTACTTAAATATTTGAAAGTACTAACAAGTAAATAGAGAACAAGAAAGAAAAACCAAAAGACTTGAAAAACCATTCCCAAACGGCAAATTCACCTCAGCAGCACTAAACCCTCTTCGACCGTTTGGCGTATTTAATTTTCCACTGGCAGTGGCCCGCGTCCCTGACTTTTCGCGCGAGAGAAGACGCTTGCGCACGCGAAATTCGATATCGGCGTTGCGTTTCACGCGATGATGCCCGTCGTGCAGCTCTGCCGCTCTCGCTACAACCTTATTTTTGCCCCCCTGAGTTCGAGGGGACAGCTTAAGAGCGAGCGAGCGCGGGAGAAGCGGCGCGAGACTTTTCGAAAATCAACGGCAAACTCGAGGAGAGGACACGCGATGTCGCGTTTAGCATGCTCTCCTCGACTCCTGCACTTCATTTGCCGAAGGAAATTTCGCAATTTCAGATGAGTACTGCCACGACAGTTTCAGTTTTGACGTTTCCTTAAACCGCGGTTATGTCTACGAGAAAATTCATCGTAGTTAAATTTTACAGTACAGTATGGTATAGAGTAATAAACAAAATCGTGTTATTATCTCCTATAAAAAATAAGATTATATATTTTTTTCATTGTAATTTTATTTTCCATAAAAAAAAGCTGTGCTACTTAAAATTTATAATCCTTTATTTAACTTTTTATGACTGTTTTCATATTATTTAATCTTTTTAACTTTGTAACTTAAAAATAGACGTAATTTACACGTCTAAACCATAATATACGTTCAAACGAATGATCCGGTAGTGAATGACAGGTTTAAATTTAAATCTAAAACCAAGATTCGAATATTGTATTATAGAAGTACTCGTGAGGTTAAGCGCTTTTAATGAGCTATTTAAAATAAAAAGATACATGTTACAGAATGGGCGAGTCATTTTCAGATAGGTGAAGGTTCGGTAATTACTACCTAATACACTTTACTTACTCACAATATATAATTTATTTGAAAAGCAAATAAAATAATAACTCAGAATTCAAACGTATCATAATTCAATGAATCGTAAAGCCATTTACACCATCCCTTGTCGCTTTTAAACAAATGATTCTTGTAAATCTGTTAACTGTTTCAATTACAGCGAATCACATTTAATCAATAGTTTATATAGAGAAGCAAAATTAGAATTTCGAACAAATTGTAGACGAAACGATCGGTTCGCGGAATCAATGTGTCTTTCGAATCGATCTAAAGCACATTCGACTAGGGTTCTCCCCTTTCGCCTTCCCAGAGTCTCCCAGAAAAAGGCAAACAGGTGTAAACATTCAAAGTGCATTTTGCATTTAAGGCCCACATGGAGAGTGGAGGAGAAGGATGGAGTGGGGGAGAGAAAGAGAGAGAGAGAGAGAGAACCGCAAAATGCTTGTTTATCCGAACAACGACGCGTGTACGAAGCCAGCATCTATTTATATCCCTCTCCTTTTTCCCATCTCCCCGCGTCTTTTCCTCTCGCTCGCGCAAGCGAAAGTCCGCGAGCTGCTACTCCCGGTGTGTGTATACCTACAGCACATTCACACACACACAGACACACAGAGCTAGACTCACCTATACGATCCGACAAATGCCTGCCGCGCGCGCGTCGTCCTGCGAGCCGAGTTCAGCCAGGCTAGATAAATAGGCAAGGAACATGATATCTATTTCATAACACCCACAACGCGCGTCCCCGTGTGAACGCAGCGCTCCGTTGTCTTACGTAATCCTTCTCTCTCTCTCTCTCCCTCTACTGTATACCTACGTATACGTAGATATCTATAGGCACACAGAGTGTGTCTTGGCTTCTATAAAAGAGGGCGCGCGCGCGCGCACTTGCATATAAGGCGCCACGAGAGAGCCGATCTTTTATGCAAACCCGTAGCCGAGATGCCCGTAGGTTATGGTTCGATGCGTTTCAGATAGTAAAGCCCTATCTGTGCATCTAATATTTTCTCATTCCCGAAGATCTCGGCCGATGATTTTTGCCCTTTGTAATTTAGTTGGCAAAACGCGCGCAGCGCGAAACGAGCCCCAGCCCCGCCGCCGATCTTAGAGGCACAGGTTGCAGCCGAGTTCTCGCTTGCTCACCTCGCTTCACCTTTTTTTTTTCACTTTCATCGCTTTGTTACCCGGCGAACAAAGGATTTCTAATTAATGTGACTGGCCAAGGCTTTGATTTATCATTCCTATATATTAGACAAATGTAAATTCATCTATCTGTCGGCTATTTTCACATATATAAATAAACCGTCGCCTCGGCAAACGTCTAGCGCCTTTGTTTAAGCCTTTTTAAATTTTACTTTTTTGAAAGTCGATCAGGTGCATTCTGGCGAGATGTAATTCTGATAATTCCAAAGATTTTTAAGCAGCATTTCAATGCAAAAAGACCCGATATCCCCGTACTTTCTTATACAATATATCAGCGCAGAAATCGATCGCAGGGTAATTGGTTTGTTGCCAATACTGAAATTAAATCTAGCAAACTTTTTAATTTTCAAACTCTTACAATAAATGATCACGAGCTACAATTTTTGCATATACCCTGCATTTCCTTGAAAGCAGATACCCCGCCTGAACAAGGAAGCTTCCATTATCGACTTTTCATAATAACAAAACGAGCGCGCTCGCCTGCGATGCGGCCGGTAACGGTGTCTCGAGCGCCTCTCTATAAATAAATAATTCCCCGCTCGTCGTAATGTCCCATTGTCGGCCAGAGCCGCAGAAAAATCTCCAATATCTCTCTATTGATTTCCAGTCCACAAAACCTGCCCGCAGAATCAATATAAGGGGCCAGGCCCGCATATAGAAACGGAGCCGCGCGCGCGGAAAATCGGCTCTCGGACGATAAATTTGGCAGCTAATGAGCCCGACTCTCTCTTCCGATTGGAAACCTCGACTCCTCGGGGCTAAGTCAGCACTTTGTCGCGTTTCCGCGTGCTGCATTGTGCGCGGGCGAGCCTCTCCCGCTAAGCCACTCTCGCGCGCACAGGCGGAACTATTAATCCCGGACGTAGCGAGCGAGTCACCCACGCCGCCACGGGACGATATAAACGCGTCTCCCGCCCCCCTTTTCCACTTGCATGAAGGTATATGTAAGTGCAGGAGAGTCTGGCCTCATTAGAGGCTTTGCCGCGCGCCTCTGTCCCATGCAACTGCACTGCCGAAGAGTCCGAGGAGAAAGAGACACTGGCCATGTAGTTTGCCTGGCGAGTTCATTTTTGATAACTTTGTATGGAGAAAGTATGAAGCCGTTTGGCTTGCGGATTCTTCAAATTATTTATTTGTATTTTTGTACATATATTGAGTTCCTTTCACGTCAAATAAAAAGGAGAAGTGATTTTTACGTTTATTGCCTAAGCTTTATCGTTGTAACGTATACGGAGCTAATTCAATTGAATTGATAAGATTAAAATTAAATTTCAGATGTGTGGCGCAGTAGAAAAAGTCGAGTGTAGCAAGACGGATACATTTTGATATCGCGGTCAGCCATTTTTGAGTAAATATTTTCCAAAGCACACGAATAAAACGATCTCTCCCGACTTTCAATCAAAACAACAATGCAAAACTGCAGCAGTGCTTTTCCAGCATATCCAGCAATTCAAAAATTTGCAATCGGCAACTGTCATACCGAGAGCAGAGCAAACCTACATCGGCCGCGAAATCCATAACTCACATCGACAATGAAAATCCAGCACGAAAATCTATTTCTCAAGGCGTGACTTTCGGCCGCCTCTGTATGTGCGGCCCGACTTAACAACGCGCCCGGCTACTTCTCGATACACACATACGTGTATTGAGTTACGCGCGGCGGCTTTTCAAACGGGCCGGCTCCGTGTACGTACGTCCTACGAATTTATGTTGTTGCAGGCTAAAGGGACATAATAAGGAGCTCGCGCGCGAGCTGGGAGGCTGGAAGCGGAATCCGCGTTCTGTTTTGCCGGCGCGTGAATGCTGCGAGTTCCCTTTTCGCGTAGACGAAGCAAGTGCAGGAGACTGGGTAAGTGGCTGGATGCTGACTGTTGCTGCAGAGAGGTGGTTTTTAATATTATTATTTCATGAAGTATCGATGTTGAATAATGAATGTTTCCAATTAGGTTTTTTTTTTGTTGGAGTCAATGCTAGATCAATGTGTTGTGACTTGGGTGCAGATTTAATTTTATGGAAGAAAATTCCTCCGTGCATATCCTTTTAGGGCTTAAATAGAATTATTAGGTAGGTGCATAAATAAAGTGCTGTGTAGTTTTCGAATGTATCTTGTAATTAAATTTTTTAGTTCTGTTCGCTTAAACTTAATTTACATATGAATGAAGTTACTTTTTAACTCTCACGAGCACTCGCGGCAATAAATAAGTCAAAGTTAGTCCCACAGTACAAGATACCTGTTTATACCTTGCAAGTCTATATCGTGATTCGATACCGTTCTTAAAAGTTTTTTTTTTCGAAAAGGAAAAAAAATAATTACAGGTACAGCGCGTTTACGGTTTATCACGACTGTTCATAAGCGATTAAAATCGAAAATTTCGAGATAAGAATCAATATTACAATCAGTACACGTTGAAGTGCTTTTAACTTTAACAATGGGCGCCTGCGTGCCTTCTACACCGCGAAAAATCTTCAAAAATACTCTCACGAAGCCCTCTACTTCGATAATGAAGCAACTGTATGAATACAACTGCGCGACAAAGCGAGAATGTAAATGAGCTCGGCGCAAGGTCGGAAGAGAGGCTAATAACAAGGCTACATAAAGAGCACGAGATAAGAAGAAGGAAGAAAAAGAGAAATAGGGAGCAACTGTTAAGCGCTGCTTGACTTGGCTGTGTAACTGTTGCGCGTGAGCAGGCCAAGCTCGAGATTCGATCGTCGCATTTGCTAATGTTAGCGGCATTTGCAAGATCTGAGAATCGTGAATTCTTTTTGTGTCATACTCCGTCGATTATCTGTTTTACAGAAATAAAATTCAAATTTAACTAATAATTTATAAAATTAAAATTTTTCAATTGTCAATGTAAGTGTGCAAGTAAAAGATACGCGATTTAATAAAAATATATGAAAAAATATATTTCTTTTAAAATAAATAACAAAAATAAGCATTATTTCTTTGCAAAAATCATAAGCGGTAAAACTCTAGAATGTAGACGATTCCAGAATTCACATGTAGTTCAACATCTTTCCCGTATAGAATAAAACAACAAGCAACGCATAGATCCAGGAAAAAGGTACAACTCTGCAGGATCGCGTGCGCATTCAGCCGCGCAGCGACACATATTTCACCGATGCGGTGCGTCACTTCCCTATGCGCGCAGGCTTTGATCGTTATCGGGTAGCTTTAACCGCGAGTGCTCAGACAACGACTCGTGCAGCTTCTCGCTAAGATTCCAAGGCGGTCGCGCGACTAGAGCAAATTTATGACAACCGTCGCGCGCGCGCAACGTCCCGTCGTGGCGGCATAAAATTAGCGCTCGCCGAATGGGCTCCTTACGATTATTTAATGTGCGCGCCGAACGGCCGTTTTCCCTAAGCGTGCAGCAACGCGCGGATTAATCGCGCCGAGCGCACGTTTCTCCGGCTTATTAGCCGCGGACTTTTAATTGCTGGAACGCGCTCGCTCGTGCCCAGGGTTATGAAATTTTTTTAGAACACTCCGTGCTACGATCTGGCTGCTAATGGCGGAATTCGCTGTTGGAAAATTTGTCGAGCTTCGATAATCGTTTTGTGGCTTTTGGAGGTAAAAATAACAAATTTGTTTTTTTCTTTTTTGTTTTTTTTTTTTTTGAAAATTTTGGATTGGATTTTTTCCTTCGCGTTCTGATTTTGGACAAAAATTAAAAATAATTTTTGGGCAATAAAAAAACGAAATAATAATTTATATTTTACAGGAAAATGATTTTGCAAAATAATCTCTTTTCAGAGATTGAAATTGCTTAATAATAAAAAAAATATTTTACAGGAACAGATTGATTAAGCTTCAGTTATACATAAAAAATTATAAATATTAACATATAATAATTTTTTTTCAATTAGATATTAATATAATATTTTAAATATTTAATTTTTCTTTATCAAATAATGCAAGATTGAAAATTTAATAATCGTTTAAGTGTTTTTTTAATAATATTTTTGCTTATCAAAATGTAATTTTCTTATTTATGATGCAATGAATTTCTATAGCATTATCAATACTTGAAAATGGAATGTTATTTTGTTACCTTATTTGGCGTAGGTATATCACCAAGGTATATGAGAATTAAAAAACAATTTATACTAGTTTCTCATAAAATAAAAATGATTGATTTATTTCTTTACATTAGTCTTTTATTTGTTTCTTTTATAAGTAATCCAGGTAAATATTATGAAAAATCTTTTTATTTTTTTGATATCTTAATAAAAATATAAGTACAAAAAAAAAATGTTATTACTATTTTATTATCTAAAATATTTTATAGCTCTTGGTGATACCTGGAAAGAAAGTCATACCCACCCTAATACCAGTAATAGTAATACCAGTGATGGTAATAGCAGTAAGAAATAAATTTTTGTAATTTCATATCGTATCATATCGAAAAAATTACTTTTTCTCAATCACAAAAATTTTTAGCTGAAATACTCATAACGCCTAGAATTTTTGGCGGTCGCTATGTGGCTGAAGATGAGTTGCAGTTTCCCTATCAAGGTTTCTTGAAGTATGGTGCTGAAGTATGGTGCAGTGTATCACTTATACACCGCAGGTGGTTCCTCACAGCAGCCCATTGCTTAGAAATGTGTGTTACCTTAAATCTTATCATAATCGATTAAGTATTTACTAGTCACATAAAATACGGATAACAAACCTTTAATTGTATAGGGAAAAAGTGGCAGAAGCAACGGTTACCGTTGGGACTGCAATGCTGTATGGAGACGATCAAGCTCAAGTATATAAAGTAGCAAAAATTGTCCCTCATCCATTTTATGAGCAGACACCGGAGGGAGAAGATGGGGTAAGAATTAATTAACAATAACATATATTTTTTGTGTTTGACCATATTGTCACTTTTCTTAACACTCAGTTAAATTATTATTATTAAGATATCAGTGTATACTAAAATAAGCAATTTTGTAGCATGAAGAAGTAATAGTAAATGATATTGGACTTATAAAAACCCGGAAGATAGTAGTGTACAATGAAAGAGTACAACCAGTCAAACTACCAGAATTAGGAAAGTTTAATGGTGAAGAAAAAACTTATGCGAAAGTTGCTGGTTGGGGAAAGACAGCTGTTAGTAAAATAAAATTTTTTAGGAATCAAAAAATATTATGAAATTTCTCTGTTGTTAATTTAAAAAAAAAAAATCTGTTTTTAAATAATTTAGAATTCGGAAATGTCAAATCGGCTACGGTTCACTACCGTATATATGATTGGCCGGGAAGATTGTAAATTGTATTGGCCATATATAAAAGATAACAATCTGTGCAGTGCCATTGATAAGGATAGAAGCGTATGCCCTGTACGTTTTATTCACATTATGAGTTCATAATGATTATTGTATTAAACAAAATTTGTTATTAAAATTATTTACAATTTGCAGGGTGATTGCGGTAGTCCTGTAGTTACAAAAGGAACCCAAATTGGCATAGTATCTACATCAGCCCAAGATTGCGGTAGGACCAAACCAAACTTATACACAAGAGTTAGCAAATATGTGATTTGGATAAGAAAGGTTATAGACCTCAATTTCTACACAAATTAATAAGAAATTTTTTTGTTCTAAAATTACAAAATAATTGATTGGATATTTTCGAGCGAAAACATAACTGTATATTGATTGAATCTTGTACAAATAATCGGAAACCCTTGCAAGATGTGCGAATATGTTCTTAGTAATTATTTGTTTTTGAAAGTTAGTATTCGTGACTTTCGGGAACGATTGATCACTATGTATTAATAAAAAAGAAGAGAAAGCAAAGGGCTAAAACCTTATTAATATTGCATGCTTTTGTTTTATGATCTTAAACAAATCTTAAACAAAAAATGATCTTAAACAAATCTCTTATTGTGAAAAATTTTAAGCTCTCATATTACGTAACCCTAAACCTGATTTATATTTACTTTTTCCGCATAAATATTCCTGTTTATCCAGCATTTTCGAGCTCGGACTTTGATACATCTTGCTCAGTGTTCTGCATCCTTGCATACCACATAAACGCACATACATTCGAGCGCAGACTCACACACATACTGACATAAACGCGTATGCACAGACACTGTTTCCTGCGACCTGCTCGTTAATGCCGCTTGCAGCGCGCACTTGTGACCGATGATTATCGTTCGTGCTCGTTTTAAACACCAACAAAGTCTCGGGCGCGCGCAGTAGCCGCCGGAGCTATTAATCGCCTTGTAATTCCCGCAAATAACTAATGCGTAACTGGACATTTTCGCGCTTCTTCAAGCCGAGCCCCGTCCGGACTTCCAAGAATAGCCCCGTTATCCTCGAAAAGATGATACCTAATTACCGGCAAAGCAGTGCCTTTTCTCTGAAGGAAATCCAGCTTGCTCGCGCCATTTTTTCAAGAAGTCCTCTCGAATAATCTTGCCATTATTCTAGCGACATCCGTGGCGGAAACGCTTTTGCATGCACGCAGCAATAAAGAGCGCGTTTAACGCTCGCAGTATACGCGGAACGATTTTGTCATCGTGCAAAGTAGGCGCGATAGGAGCGAGAACGTGGGCTCTTTTTCATCTGCGGCTTGGCGACGGAAAAAGGCGCATCCATGGATAACCGATATGAAAGAGAGAAAGAGGGAGAGTTCGAAATTTACAATAATTTTCTTGCCTCGGCCGGCTGTAAAGCCCCGTACTTTAATAAGTGCGCGCACCTTTAGTGAGAGTCGCGCGCGCGCGCTCCGCGTTTGTGTGTTTATCGTATAAAGTACGATGATAATCTCAGTGAGAGCGGGCGCGTGGCTTATAATCTCCGGCCGGTCGGCCCGCGATTTTGCAATGATACTTAGTTTTGTTACTTTATCGTCGACTCTTTTTCTCTCTTCTCTTTTTCCTCTCCTCCATAGAATAATGTACACGAGCGAAAACGTATCGCTGCGCTATCGGTGTACCGGCTGCTTTTCTCTCTTCTATGTGTCGGTGTGTGTGTATTCGCGAACGCTTGGGGACGTCGCGTGGGACGATCGCGCGATAGCTCGCCGATTACCAGGCCTAATGAATGTTACTATTACAACTATTACCGTAGGAAGGCCGGGGAACTTGGAAATTTATCGCCCCACGACACGCCGAGACTCGAGCTTCTCTTTTAGAGCTGTCGGGCTTCTTATTTACTATTACTTTGTTGATACTTTCTTGCATTGCTCGGACTTTTTCTTTCGATGCATATTAATTGCTCAGCAATTTCTCTACTATGTATTCCTTATATCTTGTTTAAGTAATGTTTCTTTTTTAGATCTTCTTGCGTGAATCGTGATATTTTATCAGTGTCGTTATTATTCAGCTAAAACGTTGAATTTCAAGAACATTATTAATTGACATTAAGCATGATCCTAATCTAAAAACTAAATTATTTTCAGATATTAAGTTCATTAGAGTCGAAAGGCCTTTCATTTCTTAAAATTTCGCATTTGAAGTTTTCCAGGCTCATTTGCGTAAAGGCAGATGTGCAATCGAGCATTAAGCTCAGCTAGTAAATATCATTCAGCTTGTGAAAGTGTATTTATTTAGAAAATCAAATAAATTCGCGAGTCCATATTGTCCCATTAATTCATTACACCTTATACTTTGTATTAGCCAAGCAACACAGTATCCCGTGCCGTGACTCGGCGCAGTCCTTCTCCTCCAAAGATCATTCGGCATTATTTATTAATCCAGCGAGTCTCCACTCGTCAAAACAGTCTCATTAATTACCTCCGCTCGCTTACTCGCACACACGAGCCGTAATTTCCAAAGAGCGTATCTCTCTCTCGGGGGGCCTGGAAAAATGGCTTGCGTAATGCAGGCCGAGTCACGCGATCGGATGCTGTATATGCTTGCACGAGCGATTTTCGCACAACTGTCCCATACATAGTGCCGGAGAACGGCATTCCACATTTTGTCTCCGCGCGCGAGGAGAAAGTCCGTGGGAGATCGAGTGTGACATCGCGGGCGCGCGTGTATATTTCTCACGCGCATGTGTGTATACCTACGTAGGCACAATGCGTGAGCGCGCGTGGCAGAGCTCATTCGTTATCCAGCGCTTGGCGCAAGGACGCAAAAGGAATTCGAGAGATGGACTCCCGCGAGCGCGAGTTGAGCATGATTTAAAAGGCCCGTCAGCGCGCGCGCTCGCGCACCATCAGATCTAACTGCGCGCGCGAGCGCGGAAATCAACGATCGCTGTCTCCGAGAGCCTCGAGCTTTTTATCGCGCGGGACTCGCGAATTTTCAGCGATGACGAGCGGCTATTCATCCTCGTCCCCTCTGATCCGCTCCCGGGCTCTTTTCTTTTCTGTTTCGGCTGCATATTAATCGTCGTGTCGTTTGTCGTAATATGAGATGCTTATCTTCAAAAATTATTTTTTTTATCTACAGGTATTGTCTAACTTTTCTTTATGTTAATATTAGTAGGATTGTAAGAGGTTGATTGATTATGGAAATTTACGTTTTTATCCGCGGCTTTGAACCGATCGATGAAGTACGTATGATTTATAGCTGGCAGTCGTACAAAAGTTAATTTTTGTATACGTCTAAATTATTGATTTTTGAACTTGAAAGTTTAAAGGCCACTTGTGACATGAATATCCATTCGAAAGTCTGCACTTTGATATACAGAGATCTAGTATTGATATATTTATAATTAACATTTTCCACTTATCGGCAACGTGAAAAAGCCTTATGCAACAGATTAAAAGCGGCATAATTCTAAATAAACTATAAATATCTGAAAGCTGCCCCGGCAATTAGCTAACGTTACAAGCTCCATTTAAGATAACCCTAATTACAAAAAAATGCATTAATTAGCTCGGCTCTCAAATTTTTCCAATCCGCGAATACGGCGGCTTTCGCGAAAAGTCAACATTCTCGCAATGACTCAATGCTGCAGCCTCTCTAGCTCGTATATGTATATATTCCAGTAAATCTCGATGCAAACGAGTTACTCATAGAGGCAATCATAATATTAACCAACGGTAAAATATGCGCGCTTATTACAAATGTCCGGCGTTCTGTTTCGAGTGTCAGGCGGCTGCAGCATTATGAAACGGCTCGCTCCCGCAACGACAAACTCTCTACTCTGCGAAAAGCACGCGTATATGCATGTACATGTATATGTATCCAGGAAAGCACGAAGAAACGCGAGAGAAGCGCTCTCCTCTATTTCTGGTTTCCACTCGATTAGCCCAGCCGCGCCATTAATCATTCGAGGCTCGGCCTGGGCGCGCGCGTGACACTCGCTAACTATTGCTACATATGCCCGGGTATTAATCAATGGCGCGAGCCAACGAGCGCCTTAATTCGCTCCTCTCGCTTTGATACAGTGCGAGAGAGAGAGAGAGAGCACTTGTGCCCTCGCCCGTGTCTGCACACCTAACTGCGACCGCTCACGCGCTTCCGCTCTTTCTGCTGCTTCTCTCTTTTTATATATATATATTTATATGTACGGCCGAGAGAGCTGCTAGGCTCGACACTTGTTTCTCGCTTTGATTAATAAAATAACAGCACGAGCCGAGCGAGCGGGATGATTTTTACGCGAAGGGTCGTCGGGCCTAGGAAAATCAGCGCGCGTGATTACGTTTATCGCTGCGGAGATATTTATCATCGGCTGCTGGAGAGATACCGGGCGGAGGGCAAAAAAGAAGACGGCCGCGCTACTCGATGTAACGATTGCAAATTTCTTGTGCATTGCTGGAATTGCTTTTGCTGGGAAAAAGGACGGAAAAATAATGCGGATGCTGCGGCAAGGGTTAGTTACACTTTTTCAATTTGATGTACCTATTGAAAAGACACTATTTTAATAGTAATAATAATTTAATTATCTACTTGAAATGAAAATAGTCTCTCGTATCATTAACTATAACAAAAAGCAAACGATCCCAACAAACACACGCGAATAACAGATCCTCACGAGGGCAAAGAGCCCAGTCGAGTCCCCATAATAAGCGCAACTCATACTCGAATTAGTTATGCCGAATTAAGCGAGAACTACAGCCGCGAGAATAGCGATCTCAGTCACGGAGCCCCAAGAGTCGCGCTCGAGCATACGCAGAACTGCAGAGTCTTACCCAGAAATCGTCGCAGTCATGAAAGCGCGCGCAGCCTTTCTCCTTAAACGAGGCTCCTTTATCGGCCGGGCGACGCGCGTGGGTGTGTCGAAAAGAGCCATGCCAGCCGGCCAAAGATGGTTTTATTACATCCGCTGCGTGCGCGCGCGCGCGCGCTCATGTATCCATATCTCTCGCGTGCTCCTTTTTATATTATGCACTCTTTCGAGTCGAGACGTCCACCCGCGCAGATTAGACTGAGATAGGGACGCTCGGATGACTTTCGTCAAAATCGTCAGGATCGTGAAAGTGAAAACGCCGGCGTGATACTGGAGTGTATGAAGGGAGGTACGAGGATGAATGTAGTTCAGTTGCGGGCCCCGTTCGACTAGTTTGCCTACGAGGCGCAAACCGGTTGATGCGCTGCTCGCAAGCGGCTGGGCTGAAAGAGATGCTGCGGGAAACGGAGTAATAAAGCGCTGACAAAAATGAAGAGTAAATGAGCCGTGTGTTTATATAAATAGATTGACTTGGAAATCATCTGACACATTTTTTACTATTCTTGATATAGATATTTTGTTTTTCTTTTATGATATTTTAGAGTATAACGATATATAAATATAACTATTTTGTTTAATCTAAAATTGTTTTATTTTATGTAGCATTGTATCTCTTCATGTTATCTACAGTTCTGTTTCTCTTTCAGATAATCTTAATAAACTAGAATATCCTTTATCTATAGTTTTTTCCCTATTTCATTAATTATTGCGTTTGCTTCAATATGTACATGTATGCTTCAAAATAATAAGTGGTAACTTTATAGATAATTGAATAGGTGTATATTGCTATATAATAAAGTTTCAATGTTACCTTTTAAAATAATGTTAAAATGATCAATAAACAATAATTTAATTTCTTTAAACATAATTGTAAGTAGTATTTATCTTATTCTAATAATATTTGTTTATTTACGATAAAAATATTAGAATATTTAAACACCGTGAATTTAATTAAAAAAAGGCACAAAAATCAGAAACACGCGACCTCACCCAGTCTCTTACGAGAAACAAGCCGTCCTTTGGCCCGACACATCTTTTTCGCTTACACGAATTCGTCATGCCCCGTGTGCCCCTGCACCAGCCGCTGGCAGAACAATCTAAGCGACAATTAATTAAGCAGCACGGTGCAGCTATCCTCGTTAACCTATCTCCTTCTCCCTCAAACTCCCCAGCGATCCTAATGAAGCAATGCTCAGATTAAAATCGCTCCTTGCGACACACACACTTACAGGTACACATATCGAGAGCGAGCACGTCTTCACTCCTTAGCGATCATCGGGACATCATAGTCGTGTCCTACACAGCTCGATTTCCCCGCCAGACGATTGACTGCACCGCGGCGCGCTAATTATGCGCGGACAATTAAGCCCATCCACGCGCAACCTCAATCCCTCGCGACTCTATCCCCGCGGGCCTCTACACGGCTCTATCAGCCGCATCTCCTCGGCTCCCTTTTTTATCACTCATCGGCCGATCGCGATCTTACAATGTTGCGCGCCGCCGTAAAGAGCTCAGCCGCTTTTTACGAAATTTCCATACGTATATACATCGTCCAGGCCGCGCTCGTGTTTCTCGGGTGCCGCCGAGCGCGCGACTCTTTTTTTTTCCTCTTCCGAGCGCTACTTACCACTGCTGCGCGCAAGTTTCCGCAATCTTCGCGAGTATAGAGCGCGCGCGTGCGAGTGCGCGCGCGCTCGAGTTTGTTAGCGAGCGCCAGCGCTCGGCCATTAGTGTCGCAGGGGACGCTTTACGAGCCGGTTTTTCATGTCCCTTAGCCGGGAGTTATGCATCTAATAACTTTCGAGGAGGTCTCGATACGTTCGCCTCGTCTACAAGAAAAGTCGACGTAATGGAGTGTATAGCAAGGGAAAAGCTCTGTTTTCTCCGCTGACGAAAAATCCTTTTTGCTCGTTTCTTTTTTTTTTTTTTGCTGCTCTGGGATCATCGTGGATGTTTGAAGTGCGCGCGCTACTGCGCCTTGATCTCTGCGCGCGCGAGCGCACGGCAAATGCCTTATTTAGTTATTTAGGTTCTACGCCTACATGTCGGCTTTGTGTAATGAGGAATTTACGTGAATTTATGAATAGAAGAGGCCGTCCGGAGTTGACGGTTCGTTTATTTTTTCGGAGGAAGTCGTTTGCTTTTTGCCGCCGGCAGTAATTTTCTTCGTCACTAATGAGTATTAAGAGCGAGCTGAAAAAGAGAACGTATCAGCTAAATTTATGGCTCGAAGATATAAACGTCAAGCCGCGGCTTATGAATTTCACGAGCTTACTCATGGTTAGCATCCTTTGGTTACGCTCAATTTTAAACGATCGGACTTTTATAATAATTAATGTCGTAATCTATGTGTATGAACAACTATCTATTCTGCACGTACAAGCATTTAAACAATTTTGAACATCTTACCTGAAACAATATCTGACGACAATGACGTTGTCGTCGAGCTTCAGGACACTTGGCGAATATGCAGCGAAACTGGCCTTTTTCCTCATCGTGCGTGCAACCCTCTCGCTTCTTCCACTTCTTCTTCTTCTTTAATCGTCTGCAGGTCTTGAATTACCATACCCGCCGGAGCGCGCGGATTATCTTTCGGGGGATGCTGCGAGAGCCGCTGGCAAAAAACATCTCCATCGACGGGCGGAGCCCGCGGGGTAATCCGATAAGCGAATTAAGATTAGAGCTGACCGCTCGCGCTTTTGACGAGAGCCGCGCGAGACCGAGCTAAGTATATACCTTGGCCATTTGCATATCGCGAGAGGACGGATATAGGGGGACGCTCGCCGGTGACATGGACCGAGGTGCGTGAGAGCCGTTCGTGCCGGTATTGGCGCCCTGAGACGAGCTATTCGGGATGGAAGAGGGTTTATCGATTGCTGAGGATATGCGTGAGCGATGAAGAGGAGATATTTTAGGTTGGTAAGCAGGTTGGTTTTTTCGGTTTAGGAGGAAGCGAGGTCGGAGTGGCATCTTTAATTTTTCAAAGTGAAGCATATTGTTAATGTTAGAGTTTTTCGTTTTAATAAAGAATAAAAAGGAATAGGGTAGAATAAGTATTTGTTTGAGTGAATAAAAACAAAATAGAATAACACTTCGAGGTTTACGCTGAATATCACAGCTATTCTATAACAACTCATGTTTTCGATGAATTTGGTTATCGTATTAATTTAATTATTAGGTTTAACAAATATTGATGTATTATTATTTGGATATTTATAAATAGACTAACCATCAGCTGTCACAAATTGTAACATATTTAATAAATAAAATTTAAAAACACAAGTATTTTACTACTTTATTTTACTAAGAAGTAAAATATACCGAATTACATGACTATCGACATAATACCATTAATCCTAACTGTTAAAATTCTGTACATTCAAATGCCAATTCAGCTCAATCAAAGGCATTGACCAATCGAGATTCGACATTGTTGAAAACCTCGTCTTTTATCCTAGCGAGTATAAAGCTCGATAGAATCGGATAGAATCCATGCATTAAAATAAACCCATCAGCCAGAATCACATCTCTCCAGCGACAAACAAAAAGCCCACGCGTTTCCCAACATTTACATTACAATCCTTACGCGCCGTGAATGCATAAAGTGCATTTTCGTAAGCGCGCCAAACTTGACTAATCCTGCCTGCTCGTGTCTCTCTCCTCTCGTCTAAACTTTCGCAAGTCTCGAGAAACGTTCTCCAATGCACCAACTCTGCTTGCGCACGCAGGCTAGTTTTTGCGCGTCGCGAAGAAAGGTGCCCCATCGGCCCAAGAAGGATGTCACAAGCTCTCCGCTCCGGCCGGTAATAAATTCAGAGCCGCGCGCGCACGTGGAGGAATTAAATATTCATCGTCCTTTGGAAGACTCTCTTTGCTCCGCGGCTCTCTAGCTCTCGATTTATACGTTTAACGAGCTAAGGAAGAACGGGACCATTTGCATCTTGCAATACTGCCCGCGGAGAGGCTCTATGGGGGTCAGCGGCACGTGACTGCCTTTACGAGCTTGAAACTGGACTTTTCCAAGTCCGCAGGTTGCCTCGTTCAGGACGGCGAGGAACGAAGATGTCCTCGTGGAATGGTATTCCCGAGGTGGATAGGATGCCCTGCGTAATTTGTGGACTCGCTTCCAACGGAAAATTGATTTTCCGAACGTGTATTTCCAAGATTATAGTTTCGACAATTAAATAACTTTGTTTGATAATAATATTATGACTGAGAGATAAAATTTTAATTTTAATTAAAAACGAATTTATAATTCGAATAAATTTAAAATGTTTGAAAATTATACAACTGTGTAAACGTATCAAGCCAGCTTAGACTTTCACCACCATTATAATTACGTTCTTACAACTTCCTATATATAGATCAATTCATGAACTTTAACTGCTTGATTTAAATTTTCATCACAGATATAATTATAGTCTCTCTATCCGCAACTTCGATGACGTCGCTCTCATAATTTATGTCTTACAGGTAGCAACACGCCTGTTGCAGGTTCAGCTATTTTTACCTTTTCCTGCCATTAATACACCGTACAAAGCAAAGACACCGAGCGGCAAAAAACCAACAGAATCGTATCAAGATCGAACGCGAGTTTCTTTCAAATTAAGCAATATTTACGATCACAACAATCTGTAAACACAGAGCGGCGAACCAAAGCCGCGAACACTTTAATCAAGGATTAATTGACAAAACATAAATCCCCTTAATATCTATATAATCTCGCGTGCGATAAGATCCATGTCGTCTATCATAAACCAAGCCTCGCGGCCGGCTCGCCCAAAAAAATGCGCGCCTGCCGAAAAAAGAAAAAGTCTCCCGTAGACTCACACGACAGGCTCGCTCGGCGAAAAAGCTAATTTCCAGCGTAAAGCAATTTGCCGCGCGCGCGGCGACCCTAGCTTGGCTATATAGCCGAGCTTGGCTGCCATCAATTCGCGATCGGGGCGGCCGTTAAAGTGGAACGTAAATCGATTAAACATGCGTGACTCGCGCGGCTGCGGCGGCGGCGGCGGCGGCCCACCGGTTATGATATCTACTCGGGCTGGCTGCGGGCCCGTGTGTGCAGCTTTGGCCGGCTCCGCTCAGACACGAGAGCGGGGAGCGACCTTCGGATAAATTAGATAAGCGGCGTGAAAGTGTCACGTTCCCACGATAGACGAACGCGGCTCGCTGCTAGCGCTCGGAGAGCGAGAGAGCCGAGAGGGAGCAATGAATTTACGAACGCGTCCAAGTTGCGGGCCGCGTGTCACCCGTTCCTTCTTTCGCCGTCGTATAAACTCTCCCCCTCCATCACAGGCCGGCTCGCTTTGCGTGTGTGCATGTAGGTATATGTACGCGCTTGTACCCGCTGGAGTAGGTTTCGAATCGAGCGAGCATTTACCTACGTATAAGGATAGCTGCGCGGCGGCGTAGCGCGATAACCGGGTAAAATGCTCGTAAATACGTCCGCGAGCCGAGAGACGGCGACGTTGAGACGCGGCCGAGCTACACGTGTGCGCTATAAGCTATTTTGCCGGGGAGCAAGGGAGAAAGAGAGAGTGCAAAAGAATGCAGCGAGGAGCCTCGAAAGAGAGAGTTTCTGCGCTATTCAATTTTACTCGGCTCGCGCTTAATGTAGAGCTTGTCAATTTGTATGTTGATGCACCGCTCGCATACCTACCGATGCAAATTCCAGCCATTACCGTTTCGATATTTCAAGCCGCTCGCTCAATGAATCCTCGGATAATATTTCGGCAAAAATTATTTTAAAATACGACGGAGCCAAGGAAAACGTGCGCCATTCGACCTATTGGATTTTATCGGTGCGCCGGAATATGCGGAAGGATAAACTGCGAAGGAGTAGCCGAGACCAGCTGGCGTCGCTATATACGCTTTCACCTCAGCGCGTCGATGTCGCGCGCTGATCGCACGAAAGGCGCGACGACTCGACTGACCTTACGTCCTGCTACACGACACGCAGCCGATGTCTGTATAATGCCGGCTTGGAAAAACTCGGCTTATCGAGTCTCCTGGCCTTATTCGACACTTCCTTGTTTAGGATCGTTTTGCAATTCGTTTTATTCGCACGTAATCGCTGTCGATTGAAAATAACGCCGTGTTTTTATTTCCAGCTCGTTTTAATTATTTCGTAGAGAATTTATTTACTTTTGTTTTCTTAGCTACATTGCATCCCAGTGTAAAAAAAGGAAAAAGGCAATCCTTTAAGAGCCTGAAAAGCAAAGGCGAGTGTAAGCGTAAATAAAAAGCCGGTAAATAAAAACGTTCCTTTATCTGCGATCGATGTTTAGCGGGAAAAGAGAGAAATAAAAACAAGCATGCCGGTATCGTGTGACACTCCCCGGCTCCAGCTTAGCATTCTAAAAAAGCGCTGACAAATCGCAAGCTCCTTTGTAGCTATAAACTTTCTTCCAGCAGCCGAGCCGATCGACAGACGATAACGGCGCTAATCCAACCTACCTCTCTCTCTTCTTGGCTGGGGTCAATTGCTCCGCGAAGCCGAGCTGCAGCAGTGCGCGCATTGCAAGTGTCACGCGACGAAAGAACAATCGCTTGACGACAATAGGGAAAGAGCCTGGCGATTAGAGAGCGAGCGACAGGTCGCGTTCGTGCGCGCCGTTTTAACGGAGCGTGTCACGCGGAAGCTGGAGAATCTGGTTAATAATAGAGCGCGCCCGAACGCGCTAAAAAGGCTCGCTTTCGTGACAAAACGATGCGGCCCGGATTCTTTTTGCCGCCGCTGAGCTGCTTTGGCTATTCTTAGACTCGGCTGCTCAATTACCGCACGAAGGTATACGCTAGCGGCATGGCTTGTATACCTTGGCTTAGTCTGGCTTTCGTGGACGCTGTATAGTGTTTTGAGGATGGAGGAAAAAGGATTTTTTCTTTTGACTCTTATGGGAAGGAGAGCTTGGAATAAGGAAATAATGGGTTTTATTATACAGTTGAGGAATCGATTTTTGTCGTTAAACTAATATTAGACTGATGGGACTTTGTATATTTGAATTATATATTTCTTTGTAATAAATAAAAGTCCTTGAATTACTACAGAAAAAGCAAATAAATTCACGTAGAACCTCTAAAATAATGAATACGCGATGGCTGAATAAGTTGAGCTGTTACTACTTACAAATTAAAATTCTTTATTTTACCAAAAAAATT
This sequence comes from Eupelmus urozonus, assembly GCA_900480035.1. NCBI lineage: Eukaryota > Metazoa > Arthropoda > Insecta > Hymenoptera > Eupelmidae > Eupelmus > Eupelmus urozonus. Next base: position 791 of record UELX01000646.1, on the reverse strand, counting down.
TGTAACGCGAGACGAAAGCATTACTTTTGCACTATCTAATATACGAATTTATTCTTCGTAAAAAGAAATCTTCACGGCAATTCTCAAAGAAAGTCATTCGAACCCTTTACCTCTCCACCAACTTCCTCATTTCTAAGCGGCAAGGAATTAAGCCTTCTCTCTGCTCTGCCGGTGTCCTCGTCGTCGAGGCGCGTTACGATTCTGTCAATGCGCTAACGGTGAAGCGAGCCGGCATCTCTGTCTTCTCGTGGCAGTCTCGCTGGCTGCGTCCGCGCTCGCTTGCGTTGCGATTCAAACGTCAAGATTGTAGCCTGCCATCCTCGCTCGCGCGCGCCGATAGATTGAGGCGCTGAATTATTTGCGGCCACTTATCGGCTCGTAAAATCGACAATGCCCGGCGTCGCGCGGACGTGGCATTAAATTATCGAGGGAAGAGAGCCAGAGATAAAGAGACACGTAGCTGTCGTACGTGCGTGTCACGGCAAGGTCGTGTGCGGTAAATGCCGAGAGAGACCGAGAGACGCGAGGACGGCAACGTCGAACGATGAGTAAGGAGAAGCGCCGGCTGATAAGGATTTTCTTTACTTTTCTTTATTGAGCGTTTTATTTTTATTCGGAAATGAAGAAGCTTTACGTTACAGCTGAGAGTAATACATGTTTTGGAAATTTTTAACATGACTGTACAAGTTTTTTATTTAATCCCAACTTGAATTTACCTCAAAATGTAATTTTAATTTTTTCAAGTAATGATACCTGTGGCGAGTTGTCATCAGATGAAATAAGCAAAAAGT
>UELX01000645.1:0-67248 GCA_900480035.1 Eupelmus urozonus | reverse complement strand
ATATAAATTAAGTAAAGTATTTATTTTAAAAAGCAACTTTTATTTCTTTATATATAAATATAATAAAGATCAATTAAAAACAATAAATAACTTTTTCACAGTTTTGGGTAGCTTATGTCAGCTGTAATTCTCAATACAAAGATGCAGTGCAACTTACACTTCGGCAAATCGATGTTATCAAAAGGCTTGTTAAAAAATATCCCAATAATTTGGAGTTTGTAACCTCTGCCGATGATATAGAGACAATCTGGAGGAAAGGAAAAATTGCTTCTATGATGGGCGTGGAAGGAGGACATTCACTCGATTCTAGTTTAGCAGTTTTACGACTGTACTATGAACTTGGAGTTCGTTATGTTACATTGACTCACACTTGTAATACTCCCTGGTAAGTTTAATAATTGAATGTAAAAAAATTATAAAACCATATCTATAATATTAAAATATTATGAATTTCGAAAATTCTTTTAAAATTATTCATTATTCTTTATCTTATTCCACCCCTTTCAATTATTTATTAACTTAAAGAAATAATGACTAACCGTTTACTATTTAGGGCTGATGGATCTCCAGTTGAGGATAAGCCCGTATATAATTTGACTGAATTTGGAAAGGTACTTATACCTAAAATATGAAATCAAAATTAAAATCCATTACTATGATTATACTGCAAAATAACGTATATACTTTATTGGTCAGATTGTCGTCTGGGAAATGAATCGTCTAGGAATGCTGGTTGATCTGTCCCATGTATCGCATAATGTTATGCGTCATGTATTAGCTGTTACTAAATCACCAATCATTTTCTCTCACTCCTCTGCCTTTACTCTCTGTAAGAATTATAGAAATGTCCCTGACGATGTTTTACATCAAGTTGTAAGTACCTACTCTTCGAGTTTCTTTTTAATTCAGTAAGATCGTACTACCTAGTTTTAACATTTTTAAAAATATATTTTCAATCTTTATAGAAAAAAAATAATGGAATTGTGATGGTCAACTTCTACAGTGGTTTTGTAAACTGTGACAAATCCAGGAATGCTACGTTAGAAGATGTCGTGGGTAAGACTTATCATATGCAAGAAACAATTTTTTTCCTTTTTTTTTTACATTTGCAATGTTTATTCATAAAACCATTTAATTTTTTTATCAGCTCATATAAACTATATAAGAAATCTCATTGGCGTGGACTACGTGGGTATTGGTGCAGATTACAATGGTGTTGATACGTGAGTAACCGACATTTTTCATTAAAATAATTATATTGCATGTAAAAGAAAGTAAAATTCCATTTCTCAGAAGAGAAAGTATAATCTTACGTTCGAGGTCAGTAGACGTAATCATATATTACAAAACAGCAAGTGAAAAATGACGATGTTTCTGACGAATCTAATAACGCAATTGAAAATCTATTGTCACTGTTATTAAAAAAATAGCAGTAAGATATAGCAAGTTATTGAATAATGACGACCTCAATTTGAATAAATGAATTTAAATATACTTTGTGACTCCGGTTGAAAAAAGTATATTAATATTCTTTAAAGTACTTTAGCATACTTCGTCGTCTGAGAGGAAAAAGGTTCTAATTCGAGCTAGCGCTAAATACAACAATAAGTCAGGTGAGCGCTAAGAAAGGTATAAGAACGGTTTATAGGCCTAAACCAAACTCCTAGCCCTTGAATAGTAACCTTTCTTAGCGCTTAATCGAGGAGTTACTTATAGCTCTCGACCGACTTATGACATTTCTTAGCGCTTAACTGACTTATGATATTTCTTAGCGCTCATCCGACTTATTACTCTTTTTAGAGCTAGATCTTTTTCTTAGTCGACGATTTCGAAATGTAAATTAATTTTATTCAGAAACTACTTAATACTCCTTAATAAAACCATACATATCAATATTGTATTAAAAATAATATTGATATTAATTTAATATTTTCATATTATTATTTATTGTTTATATTTATTATTTATTAATTATTATTTATATTTTTATTTATTATTTTAATATTGTATTGGTTAGTTTATTAAAAAAAAACAGTGTTTGACAATAAAAAAGTAAACTAGTCGTAAATAGATTTGCATAATAATGCCAAAATTAATAGATATCTATACATGAGATTTATGAGCGGTTACAATAATAATATGACTCTCGAATTTATTAGTTGTCTAAAGCTATCAAGAGAGGAAAATTGAATTGTCCAGATGCAGGAAGCTCTGACTTCCATTTATACAGAAATGTATACGATCGAAAGTCGCGAATACCGCTCCTGCTTGTTGACACACAACATAAAAGCCTCATAAAAGCGGCGAACTACATCTGGGCAGTCTTTTTTTCTGCTGCCCTTTTACAGCCTACGCGCAGCTTTTTTCATTCCTCTCTGTATGCTCGCAGGATGCCGGTAGGTCTCGAAGACGTATCCAAGTACCCATCCCTCTTCGATCGACTTCACGCCAATAAAGAGGGCGAGCCAAACTGGAGCAGGGAGGACCTCGAGAAACTCGCCGGAAGGAATCTTATCAGGGTCTTCAAGGCAGTTGAAACAGTTCGTACAATCCATAGTAGTAGTAGTAGTAGTACAGTAGCGGCCACTTTTGCTTTCTTCTTTTCCCTTCCCGGCGCATAAGTAGATTAGTCCAATCTCGGGGCTCGGAAACAAGTAGATTTTCCTGATGTGTAGAGTCGTGACTTTTCGTTTTAGAGAAGTTTCCGGGGAATCTTTCGCCCGTAACGTACATACCTGTAGACTAGGAACTACTGAGATTTAAATTTACGCTTCGGCGATCTGATATCTGGGTACGGAAATGATTTTTGTTTGTGCTCCAAACGCAAACTATTCTTATTTTCTCATTAGTACGTTTTTAGAATTTTTAATTAGTCAGTTTAAAGCCTATTTTTTTATTCGTGTAGTTTATTATTTTTAATGAAACTTGAAAATTTGTATAATATACTATTAAAAAAATTGTTTAATATTTTACTTGAATTATCATTAAACATCATTTATATCAACTGACAATTACTTTTAATATTGTCAAAAATAATTGGAGAAATATGTTATTTAATATCGTTGCGTGTTATGACAGTTTTTTAATATTATTAATTTAACATTATTTATTTAACAATAAAATTTTAAATGCGGTGTAAAATGAATGAAATAAAATACCTTTGGGTAAAAGAAACCTTATTATAATATCGATGCCTCAGACGATAAGAAAAACAAAATTCAAAAAGTGGCTAGATTAGAAGATGTTTTTTAATTAGTTAAAGTATATTTAATTAATAAGTTTACCAAGCGTACATATATAGTAGGTAAAAATTAGATATATTTAGAGTTTCTTAAATGATATCATTTCGATCAAACAGGTGAATCTTGACAACTGTAACTTAACTATCACTTTAAAAATAGCTTTAATAATATCTCGCTTTATGACGATCTAGCTTTATAAAACAATTAATATCCGTCCAAACTAATGGAAGTTTTTACGAAGGTTCGCGATAACTTGCGGTCCGAGTCGCCTCACGAAAATGTCATCACTGGCGAGGAACTAAAGATTGCTCAAGAAAGAGAGGGCTTACAACCAGGAGCATGTCAGACTGCAAAAGAGTAAGCATTTATATGCCTTAAATAAGAAATTTTACATAGGATAAAAATAAAAAAATATAATTTGAAAGTATATACAACAAAGATAAAAAAGTAGAATAAATTACAGAATTTTTTGTGATATAATCATTATATAAAATATGTAAATTTTAATTTGTCCTTTATAATGTATAATATAGATACTGACAAAAAACTATTTGATTTTTTCCAGATGGGATGACGCCACGAATAAGGTTTAGAGAGAAAACAGTGGCACTTTTCAACGTACCTCCAACGAGATTCAATTAAAAACAATAACCACGCATTGTCCTACGGAATAGACGGACAAAGCGTAGTCCACAAAAACATTCACAGATGAAATATTAAACGATAATTTGTACATTTGTCCTTGAATAAATCTCCATTGAGAAAAGCAGCCTTTTTTTAACGAACTCACGTACGAAAAAATTTGCATGCTCCCAATAACGATTATGAAACGTGCGCGCGTGTGACTTTCAGCGCAGTTTGAATAAGCAACGTATATTTACGGCTCCTTTGGACCCGCGGTGATGTTCATGCGCCCCGGCCAATATACTCTAGCGTCTTAAGCGTGGTGGGAGCGCGGCGCTTCTTTTGCTTACCAGGTAAAGCGAGTCGCGTATAATGAGAGCGCTCATTCAAATAAATTACCTCGCGACGACTAGTAGTGCTCTTCGATTCTTTGTTTCCGCATACACCTAAATAAGGAGTCGGAATTATGCAAGCCTGCAGGAGCTGGATTTGGATGCTCGGTTCGCTCGTGATTACGTGCCTGCTGGGGATCGGCAATGCGGCGATCATCGACAAGCTGGGTAAGAGCCAGCTGACCCTGAAGGCTTTAATTGGACACTGTTTTTGTTTATTTCTCTTTTGCATATTTTCTGATAGAGCGACATATTTTTTAATGCTTTGATTATTGTTTGTTAATAAGGGGAAAACAATCACGGTGACAAAAAGTGTAATATTAACGATAAAATAGAATTTTAGAGATGACATGTTTGACGAATTTTTTTAATAGAAAAAGTTGAAATTACTTTTACGAATAAACTTTTTCAATAACGTTATATAATAGAAAGTTATATTAAAGTCATGTTTTACATTAAAATTAATAAAAAAATATAATTATATTATGCTTATTAAAATTGTTGCTTACGATACACTGAAAAAAATATTTCGTTAAATTTCCTGGTTTAACTGACTTAAAATTCTTTTGATATGTGAAGAGGGAAAAACTCCATAAAAAACGAAGAAATTTCTTTTTCTCGTATAATCATAAGATATTTAGCTCAGTTAAAAAGGAGATTCTCCGATTTTTAGCGGAGAAACTTCATCTGACTACGTTTGTGAGCACAGAGCAAAAAATAGAAATTAATTTTTCGGAAAATTTTTGTCGATTATCAGAAATTTAACAAAATATTTTTTTCAGTGTTCGCATTATATTTTTTGAATCAAATATGATCCTACGTTAATATTTTTAGCTGAAGATATTTTCGGAACCTCCGACGTCGATTCTGATGGAATGAAGAAAATAAATATGATATACTATGACGGGTTGGTGTTTCATATTCAACATTAATATATTCATATAATTTAATATTTTCATTTTTTTTTAAATTATATACAAACAAATTTAGTGCTCATTTCCGAATTGAGTAAAGCTTATTTGATTTTTATAACTTGTTAATTTATTTATGAAAAATATTTTTATCTAAAAATAAATATTAATCCATTAATCAATTTGCTTTAATCAATTATTGATAGATCGCCAGAAAAGATGTCACCTTACAATTATTCCCTCGATCAATCAGGTGAATTAATGAAACGGATTAACTTAGAAAAACCTTATGTTCTATACATTCACGGATACGAGGAGCACCCAAGCAATGAAAGTATTGAAACTGTAGTTTCAGGTAATTAATATTTTATTTTGCTTATAAATATTCTTATTCATAAAGATTTATAAATCTTTTTTCTAAAACTCATAGTACCCGGAAAATATAAAATTTATAAATAGAAAATAAAAGCAAAAATATCACAGACAGTTAGACATTTGATATTTTCTTATTATTTTTCGTTATCTAAGTGAAACACTTAATGAGTGAAACGTAAATAGAAAGATTATTAAAACAAAGAAAAAAAAAGAAGACCGAGTACTTAACAATATTGACACAAGTATATTTTCACAATGAATTATCAAGAAAAAAAATACGATTTACTTCCATTTTTCAAAACGTTAATTCTTAATTATTTACGTATTCTCAAAACTGTCAAGATAACATTATTATAAATTACATCCCTAAGAAAGATCAATCTTTTATACAACTGAATAATAAAATTTATATGACAACCACACGTGAAAAAAAAAAACATTAATCTCCACCTAAGCCGTTTCCTCTATATTCTTCCTGCAAAATTTTGTCTCATGACCGTAGCTTATCTCCAGAGAGGCTCGGATAATATCGTTGTACTGGACTGGAGTGCGTTCGCTTTTGGTAACTACGTAAGCGTGGCTCTAAGCGTTAAGGATATTGCCAAGCACGCTGCCAATGCTCTCAACAACTTGGTGGCCTCTGGATTGGATGTCGATACTTTGCACGTCGTAGGTCACTCGCTGGGCGCTCAAGTGGCCGGCTTCATGGGCCGATATCTCGACTTTACGATCCCGAGGGTTACGGGTACGACCTGTCACAATATTATTAAATTCCTTTCTTTCTTACAGCAATGATAATATTAACCTCGCTACCCTTCTAAACGGTCAGTAATTTATATTATTAAAGGTAAGGTTGTTTTCGATGAATGTTTTATTAAAAGCTTGTGTCTATGTTCGATAGCAAGTTGGTATAACTATATTTATTTATTTATTTATTTATTTATTTAGTTATTTAGTTATTTAGTTATTTAGTTATTTAGTTATTTAGTTATTTAGTTATTTAGTTATTTAGTTATTTATTGTAATTATCGTAATTGTTAAAGGAACAATGCCCCTTTTACAAAAGAAAAATACAAGATCGAAAGACATTAAAATAATACATTCAAATCTGGAGACAAATGAACTATATATGGTTATACCGTATATATAGTATATATGGTATATATAGTTTTTGTCAGTTTTTAAGATCCGTTTTTCAACAAAATTCTATTATTTATTTTGGAATTAACAGACCAAAGTACATTTAAAAAACCTTAGTGAAACAATAGACCTTAAAAAGTTAACGAAACCTTTAACTTTAAAGTCTTTAAACTTCCAAGTTGAAGGATAAATGAATTTTTCGATTAAACAAAATCAGACAATGCCCAAATAAAGAAAGTAATTAGTTTGGCCAAATTATTGAAATTTTGTTAAACTTAATTACAATAACACAAACAGCCATAATATTAACAATTAGACAAACTAGTTAAGTAAGTTCTAATTAGAACCTATTTAATTTTCTTCAAGTATATTATTTCTTTTCAATTATACTATCGAATTTAATGAACTTATGTGATAAATGTAAACGTATTTTTGTTAATTATATTCTATTTTTATTTTTGATGCATTGAATAATCAACTTCAAATATTGGATGTCAATAACAAATAGTAAGAGCCCTAAAGAAGTAATTAACAACTTATTTAAACTAGTAGAGATACTTTGATTAGTTTTTGTGTAGATTGGTCGGTCTTTGACAAACAACTCATCTGAGTTTCAAAGCACAGAAAAGTTTATGCAAGTTTACGTATGCCGTTTCAGTAAGAAATTTAAAGAGAAAAAATGTTAAAAATAATTTAACATGCAATTAAATCTCTTGTTAATGAGTTTGTTATACAATTAATGAATAATAAACAAGATTAGATTTTAATACTTATAAGCTATAAAAGTGCGTAAAGTATGCATAAGTATTCGGAAAAGTTTTGATAATAAAAAATTATGAAAAAAATTCCATACTTAAGATAACAGTTTATTATCACGAATAAAATATTTTATTTTGTTAAAAGTACATAATTTAGCAGTTTACCTTAGAATACTGTAATCAGTAAAAGTAAATAACAATGCTTGTTAACTATGATATACGGATGTTAAATGAAGCGCAAAATAGTGAATAACAAGTTTGAAAAACATTGAATTTTATAGTATATAAATTATGCTTAAGTTTTGTACTTATAAAACAAATATTAAGGTAATACAGCAGCTCGCGTATGAATACAAGTAAACTTTATTACTTTTTTTCACTAAAATAAATGATTGTAATCTTACTAGTGATAATATTCAAGGTTTGAAGCAAAATATTAAATGCAGCATTACATATTTTAGTGTTTATGATAACACTAACAAAATATTTTTAACGAGGAGCAACATACTTTTTAGAATATCATTTAATTAAAGCGAGATGATAATTTATATTTGATATCTATAAACATAATCATACATTAAGCCCTTAAATAAACTATATTGATTTAAAACAAACGCGCCGAAGCCAATTTCAAGCTCGCTGCAACGGATTATTGGAAATTCCATTACTTTTAGCCGCAGCGATATCCAATACTCTCATACACGCGCTGCACATTTAATATTTTTCTTTAAAGTTCAGCGTTATATGTATTTGTCATCGAAAACACACCCGATATGGCAAAGCCAAAAACACACTCCCCGGCCTGAGGTAAGCCTGAAATTGAGCTTACTTGCATCCACGTTTATTTAGCCTACACGGTTTGTTTCATCCATAACTGAATTGTATACATATATGTATGTGGGTGTATAATAATAACCCTTAATTGAAATGCTAATAATTAAATCAATTAAGCCTTTTTTGATTTAATAAATTTTGAATTCAATTAATTCAACTTTTCCCGCAATAAAAGTTTAATTTATTTAATGACAAAAGGCTTAATTAATGCAATCAAGCATTTCGAATAAGTATTAAATATTTTCTATATACGTATAAATAGCATGGCAATTGCATTGCAGGCCTTGACGCGGCGAATCCTCTATTCTATCAATTTGGAGCCGATCACATAGACGAGAAAAGCGCTCGGCAGGTAGATGTGATCCACACTGACGGCGGTGTCTACGGGGCGTACAGTAGCACAGGCTCCGTCGACTTTTTCGCTAACGGAGGCGTCAGACCTCAGCCTGGGTGTCATTTGTTTGGAGTTCCTCTAACACCGAGAAGTACGTTCTCTTTAGCACATTTTTTTTAATATTTTCAAAATTCTTTCAATAAGACTTTACAAGTAAATCTATTATCAATTTTTATTATCAAATTCTTAGTAAATATTCTATTAAGTAATTTCAAATAAAATAAGCTTTAAATAGTTACATGATAATCTTTATACAAAATTTTTGGTAATAAAAAGCTAGAGTAAAAAATTTTTTTATAGTGGAAAAAATAATAGCTGAATTAATGTACTTGTTAAGCTTACCATTACATATTTTTTAAAACGATATAAAAACTAACCAATGAATGGCTTCTTCTTGTTATACATCGAATTGTACAGGTCTTTGCAACCACTGGAGGTCTTGGCGCTATTACGCTGAATCGGTTATCAATGATAAAGCTTTTCCAGCATTGCAGTGCGATTCGTACAGTGAGTTTCAACAGGGCCATTGCAAAGGGAATAAGGTTGTCTATTTTGGATACAATACCCCAAAAAACATGTGAGCACTTTTATATTATTAACATTCTAATTTTGGAAATTAAATCACTTATCATAATTAAGTAAAAATTAGTTATTTTTATAAGTTATAATTTTTAATATTGTTTTTATTTTAATTATTTTAATAATGTTTAATGAAGAAAAATAGTAGAATGTTACTTGATAAACTATTAAGTGTTTTTATCTTGTTTATTATAATGCATAAAGCTCTCTTTAAAAATATTAAATTATTTATATACAGTAATTATAGATTAAAAATGTGCGAGGCAAACAAATCTCGGGTATTCCCGAGAAAAAACTAATCTCATTTTAAATCGGGGTTGCGACTCGTTCTAATCTTTCATTTTTACAATTTCGCGACACAGCGGGAATCCCGACTTTTTCTCGGGATTTCTAATTTTTCCAGCGGTTTCTTGATTTTATAGGATTTGTAATTTTCTTCGAAATTTTCCGAATTGTAATCTTCACTTCATACATAGAAATTGGGAAATAAGCTGAAAAGTTAGAAATCCCCAGAAAAATTGGGAAATCCTAAGTAAAATCGGGAAATCTGAATTAAAATCAAGAGTCGGCATGATACGAAATCCCGACCTTGAGTTGAGATTATTTTTCTCTTGGTACGGGGCGGATCCTCACTCATCTTACTTTAAAATCTCGGGACCAACCACGTCCCATCCTCAACGTAATCTCGCACATTCTTATTATAAAGATTTATAGAAGATAACGAAATTAATAAGTATGAAGGATAAATAACAAATGCTGTTTACTATCTTGTAAATTTTAAATATTACTACATATCTTATAATATTTATGTAAGAATAATTTAATAATTTTGATAATTTGCAGATCGGGAAATTACTACTTCTCTACCAATAGGAATTCCCCATTTGGAAAAGGCTTGGAAGGGATCGAAAAGCAAAGTTAATTTACATAATTTATTTAATTAAAACTTCTGTATATTTTATAGCATTTTCACATATACTTAATAATTACATGTATATAAATAACAGTCCTTTTTTTATAATAATACCCTGTCTTGGCATAGGTTTTTTTATAGCACTTGAACGTGCTATTACCTTTATCTGTCGGCAGCATAGTAGTTATAATAAAACTTAGAAATACGTCAGTGCGATGTGTACCTACGAATAATTTCTGAAAAAAGAACAAAAATATCTGAATTAGTTCAAAGAAAACGTACATTATATAATTTTTTACTTTTCTTTAATAACGTGATTATATTACTATTATAATAAAAACCCATTATTAATGAAAAAGAGACCAAATGTTACTTACGAATTATTATTCTTGGTTGGTTCATCAGCACCATTATCACATTTGAGATTACCATTCTCATCGATTCGCGTTAATACCACTTGTTTGTTCTCTTGTTTGCCAATTTCGGCACAGAATGAATCCCTGTTTAAATACAAAATCAATAATATAATAGCTTGTTTCAAAGTGATAATCTGAGTTTTTCAAGTGACAACTTTTATTTTTCATATCACGCATGTTTTATACTACGAATATAAAAAAAGTGTCAGTGTATATTTATAACGTATGCAATTATTATTGATAAGTACTGATAACTATAATAAAAGTTTTAGATTAATATTAATTGAACCAATATTATTTTTACAAGAACGTTTACACGCCAAGAATTATGTATTTCGTCTTTTGTATGAATTTCAACATCAATTACCACCCACGATTTTATGAAATAAATGATTTAAGCTATGTTATCTTATAAAAGTCTAAAAAATATTGTTTAATCTTATGTGAAATTTGTATGTAAATTTCTGCACTATTTTAAATAATGCCCATATTTATCTGTGTGTGTTATAAGATTATGAGCATTAATCAAATTTTGCTTACATCTGTTTACTATAAAATCTATAATCTTTAGGGATTCCCCTAAATAAATTTCAAGATAATAAAAATGAATATTGATATCTTTATAATTATCTTTATAATTATATCTTAATAGAAATGATGTTTTTCCTACTCTCTCCTAACATGACATTAAAGAGCATGTGTTTTTTATCAGAAATCCAGACTCTGTACTATCATTTTACTATGTCTATACACCGAAAAGCACATCACGATCAATCAATAAAGTCCCTTAAAAAAGAGAAATCCCCTCACCAGCTGCTTCTCCGCATTATCGGATAGATGGTAGGCGGCGGGCATCCATTAAAGCCATTGGCAAGGCAGCTCGTATAGGCGCCCATGTCCTTCCAATAGAGCCAGTCGCCTATCTGGAATTTTGGCAGCAGCACGTCTTTGGCGATGCAGTCGCACGAGTCGCAGGTGGGGCCCCACAGAGTCGATAAGTGCCTCTCCTCGTCCTCCTCCCGCTGCTGCTGCTGCTGCTGCTGCTGCAATCAAGCCCCTCGCTTTACGCTTTGCCCCAAAGCTTTCTATCCTCCCTCGAATTATCGGCAAGTGAAAGCCGCAGCTTCCCCCCTTATACACACGTACACGTATATATAACTATACACTCGAAAGGAAAGAGGGACTAGGGGACACTTGAGAAGGCCTCTCAAGAAGTGGTACGTTTAGTTTCGAAAGTCTTTCGCAATGTCAAAGCTCTCTCTCTCTCTCTCGTGCTTGCAAGCTCTGCACTTGCTTTTCCGTATTAAGGCTCTGTCGTATCCAGCGCGCGCGCGCGAGCTTCCGGGAAATTTAATGGAGAATAACGCCCAGCAGCTTCGAGGGCTTCTGCTTTGTATTATTGAGACTAATGTCTCTCGCTCTGTGCGTACGGCCACGTGCCTGCGAACTTTCGCAAATTGAATGATATTCGAGATGCGCGAGTTGAAAAAAGCTGACCGATTTGAATTTCTGCTCGTTATTCTCAATTTGTATGTATAACTCATTGTTTACACGAATAGCCAGGTGAAAAGCGATATTGATTGCTTCTAATATCCCGTCGGAGTTTTTAATGAAATGAAGCCTTTACTTATATGTGTATATAACCCGGGACGAGGGGAAACTTCGAAAATGAAATTAAAAGCGAAGTTCAGGCCGTAACTCATGCTCGAAGGAAGTTGCGGCCGCTGAAAAAGTTGCTCGGCTTCCTACTGTGCCATTCGTTTATACCGGCGTTACGCAATTACTGCTTAATTTTGCAGCTCGTTTTACCGCGCTATCCTAAGGTTTTCGAAATATTCAATTTAAAAGTTTTTGACGCTTGGAAATTCGTTAGGACGCGTGACGGAGCGATTGAATTATATAACTGCGTGCGGCTGCAGCATCCGCATTACTTGTACAAATAACGGTCCAACGCAATTAAGTATATCTCCGTGTGAAAATAGTATAATCGAATTATATAAATTACGCATGTATAGAAGCCGAATAAAGCGCTGGATGATATAGACTCGGCGGGAAGTGGAGCGGCTGTATGAGCCGGCGGGCGGAAAGAGAGAAGCGCTAGATAATTACTATTTGGTTTTCAAATCTGCATATTAGATCAGCGCGCGAGACAGTTTGTATCGAGGCGTGCAATTTACCTTCGCGCCTGACGAGCAGTTGTCGAATCTACTAATTTAGATCAGTACAATTATATATCAGTATGCATATATGCATAATACACCGCGAGTGCGATAATTATCAAATATTCGTGATGCAATGACGCTCGTAAATTTCACGCGTAAACAGCTTTTCAGAAGTGCAATATTCTATTATACGAAACGTTTAATATTTAGCCTAAAGCTATAATTTGAGAAAAAGATCGATAAAAGCTGCACTTTAGAGGAAGCAACTCGGCGAAGAAAAGCCCTCTAATTTGATCGAGCTCGAGAGACACGGCTGCATGCAGCTTCGGAATCTGAGTGCCGCGCGGGTAAATCCGATCTCTTAATTAAGCAACTTACCGTTGGGTTGAGGCGCTCGGGCAGCCTGCACCTGAGCTGGAGCAGCTCGTCGAAGAAGGAGCCGTAGACGCCGTCGTTGACGTAATACATATATCTCTTTCGGCCGCTGGCATCGCGCAGGGTCTTCTTGCCGTGGAGGTAGGCAACCGCCTTGAAGGCCGAGGTGACGTAATACTGGCCGGGCTCGCTGATCACTCGGATCTTAGGATCGACGTCCCGCAGCGCCTCATTGATAACCTCTGCAAACTAATTATTTCGACAGCGTAAACAAGAAGCGCTAGAAACTAAGGCAGGAGAGCCGGCTATAGCTAACGAGATCCTATTGTTGCGCGCGAGGACGCTCGATACCTATATAATAGAGCCCAGGCTCGGACATATCTAGTTGCCTTTATAGAGCGTAATTGAGTGTCCTCGTGCGCCTCTCTCCGTGTGCGCGCGCGGCCGTATGCAAGCCGTGTGTGTCAGTGGTTGAGTTGAGAAGTGTGACTGTAGTGTTGAATGTGGCTGTGCTTGTGCGCCGCTATTTGTTTGAGTGAGCACGGGAATTACTGGCTGGTATAGAAAGGGAGTCTATTATTTTGACATGCTCGATAGATTCTTATCGGTTAATTCTTTTAGTTTTTATGTATGACGTGCGAGAGTTGTGAATGAAGTTACTGATTCGATAAAATGCTTGCGTTATACTCGGGGAAATTAATAAAATTGAAAGCTTACTAATGCTACTTGGAAAGTCGATTGAAAAACTTTTTATTTGTCGCTCGATTATTATAAAAGGCGAAGTTTGTTCTTTATAAATTGTTCCGATAAGTAGAACAAAGTCATTGGTTAAATTTAACTTTCCAACTTATCTACTGAAGGATTTTCAAACCCTTTTAGCAATTCAATTTAATAACCGTACATCCGGTTTGTATTCTACTATGTAAACGGTATTTAACTACGTCATATATTTGAATGCGATCTTGAATATCATATTTGGTTATACAAATTAAGTAAGCATAAATACTTGATTAAACTTTTTTCTCGAATAATAAGTTTTATAACTTAAATTATAAATTTAGTTCTCATCACTGAATCAAAAAATATTATTCAAATATAATGTAAAATACTAATACATTTTTTTCTTAAATATTTAATTTAGTTATGATCAAACAAACAAAACTATAAATCATCATTTTTTCATTGATTATGCATGTAAAATTTTGAACATACTTTTGGCTTAGAATAATTAGCTAATTTCGATTTCTGCATCAGTTAATTTAGAGTTTTATAAATGAACTAGATTAGAACTTTATGTGATTTTCAAATGAGTATTTATCAAATTGCCGACAAATCGTAAATAAATGATATTCAAATATGCAAAGAGCTTAGATGCAAGTCAAATATAGCGTTGACTATTATGATCTCGACGTTCCATTTATCTTACTTACGCGTATTCAAAATTCTGTGAATTAACATTGCAGGAAGTTGTACTTTTTCGATTATGTCTGTCATTGTTTTAAAAAATTTGTTATTTCAAATTTTAAAATGATTTTATTAGTTGAAGTAGTTAGCAATTTAAATTATAAAAATTCAAGATTATTTGAAACTTTTTAATGATTTGTTAGATAATTAATTAGATTGAAGCTCTATATTATTGTGATTATATAAATAATATCAAATCTGATACTTTACCTTGATTTTCTGGTAGGATTTTCTACTCTACTAGGTAAAGATAATATTTATTTATCATAAAAAAGTTTTACATTTATTTTAACTATTATAATATTTCACTGAATAAAATGCTATAATATTTATTTTATTAAAATTTTGTTATTTGTTTGTTACTCGTTAATTATTTGTTAAAACTGTTAACAATGATTAGTTAAAAAATTGTTTTATATATTGTTAATTAAAAAAAAACATTACAATAATTTATAATAATTAGTTTGTTTAATAAAATTTTAGTCATTTGTTTAAATATTTAGTAGTTTTAATTTTGTTAAACTTTTCAACACAAAAGTTTGAAAAAATTTAACACCAAAATTTTTTTTTATTTTTTTTATTAATACTTTCATCTATGATTACAAAATTAAAAATCGCGGCAGCAAAATTGTTTTAAGTAGTTTTAATCTTAATTAGAAAAATTTGTTCGTTACTCAGCATAATACTTTTCAAGCCGTACTAACTCTGCACTCGGCATCTCGAACTTGTCGTGTAAAAAAAAGTCACCTAATATATTAAAGAGTATAAAAAAAGACAGCTTCTTTCCGAGCATGTGTGTAACTCTACTTTCTACCGTTCCATTAAAGAAACTCGATCCCTAGCCAGCGATGGTCTACTAGCATCAGTCAAGAGGGGACAGGAGCCTGCGAAAAAGAATGATCGAATAAAAGCAAGGGAAAGAAAAACGCTTTACGTTTGCCGTCAGTGCTTATCGCTCTTCTGACCAAAACAATGTCTCCCGGCGCAATAAAAAGTGCGCTATCCCTGCTGCGCATCTTAATCTCTTGGCGTCAAGTCGTAAAAAGCGCGCTCGTCAAAGGCTGATTCAATTTCTCAGGCTCCCGCGTTATGGTGCGTCCCCCCTCTCTGTCTCGCGCGATCGATCGAATTCAAGCGGAACGCTGCACTCTGGCTGGGCGCGCCGCTAAATTCACGGACGCCAGGGCAGGGCGTAGCTGCGCTTGAAAGTCGTCGTGGTGATCTTCTTGACCTTGCGGTAGTTCCAGTTGGTGCGATAGTAATCGCCCAGCCAGAATATCAGGTGCTTGTACTCGAAGAGCAGCTCCTTGAACACGAAACACCTGTGCAGCCGCGAGAAGTAATTCCATACCTCGTCGAGGACGAAGTCGTGGCCTCCGGGGATGCCGCCTCCGATGTCGATCAGCTGGATGTTGTGGTGGCCCATCGTCCGCGCCACGTCGATCAGGTACTTGCAGAACCCGATGCCCCGGCTCAGGGCCTGCACCTCGCCGCAGGGGCTGCCCACGTGGAAGCTGAAGCCGTGGAGATCGAGGCCCAGGTCGCGGCAGCCGCGGATCAGACGGATCGCCTCCTCGCCCGGGTCGCAGCCGTACTTCAGGCCCAGATCGATGCCCGATCCGATCGAGTCCACCCGGATTCGAATTACGACCCTGTTGACAGGGATATGAGAGCCAGGATGTAAGCTTGCGTCGAGATATTGCCGTCATAAATTATTTTCGATGGAGGAGCTTGATCAAGTTCTAGTTGATGTGGCTCGATGCAGAGTTGGGAAAATGTGGGCTTTGGATTTGCGGGGTAATTTGTTATCGAAGGCTGCAAAGGCTTTTTAAGGGGGTATTATTTTAAGCATGAATGATGTATAGTTTTGACGTCTGGCTGAAATAAGGCACGTTCGACTAACTTTTGATGAATGGACGAACATATTTTTTCGAGGAAAATGTTATGCAAAGTTTGTTTACACTAAAGTACCAATGGCATCGTAATAATCATAGTGATAGTAATGACTAATGATAAGTAAAATTTCTTATTCATTTGACGGTAGGTCTTATTTTCTTTTTGAATTACTTCTATTTTGTTGCACGTATTTTGCTACATTTTATACGTTTTAAAGCAAATTTATAAATGCTATAATATTTTTATTATCTAGTAACTTCTAATCTGGTACATCTGCTTTAATATTCGAAATGCTCGAGAGTTAAAAAAAATTTATGATACTATTAAAATGCATTTTATGAAAACGTGAAGTGTAGTTTTACGAGTGTTTTCACTTTATAAATTGAATTAGTAAATAGTTTATTGAAAAGCATGATACTATAAGTCAATTTATGGGTTTATTTGAAATACTTTATTTAAATTTTAATACGCATATATTATTTCAGAAACAGGAAATTGTACAACAAGTAAGTTCAGTAGTAAAAGTCAATATTGGATGATCAACTTCGGTTGCTTTCTGAAGTTTATATGAGAATAAATGGATAAATAATTTCTGTAAGCAATAGTTTACATCTGGATTATGTTATGTAATTTGCAGATAACTTTTAATTATAAAGGAATCGTAATTTAAATAAAACATTGAAATTTTTTATTTTTAAAAGTTTGTAAGGAACAAACAAGATAAAAACTACTGTAATTTTCCGGGAAAGTCTTTTTGATTAAAAAAAAAGTTCTTTTAATCGAGGAAAATAATTTTTAAACAATTAAACGAACGCCCCGTTCAGTAGTACAAGTCGGCTTTATATAGACAACACGAACTTTCTTACAGGTATCAATTACGTATTAAGGAAAAATGCTTAATTCAACTCTATAATTAGTTTTTAATCAAGGTTATATGATGATTGTTAAGATAACAGAAATATAATAGCATGATATGTAAATAAGTAGAAGCCACCTGCCAATTATAATTGACATTTAAACAAAACCTAAGTCTAGTCACTACGTATTTTTCTTGTGAATTTTGATTAGTGACAATTTAAGTTGTTCAAAAGAATAATAATAGTATATTGAGTAAAGAAACTTATTTTTTTCAAGAAGCGAAAAATGAAGTTAAGAAATGTTATGAGAGTAGTAGTTCTTAATCTTAGTGATAAGCTGCCACAAAAAAAAAATAAAGAAAAAGTGCACTAGGACTTTATGATCACTCACTTGGCGTCCGGATACAGTTCCTTAATTTTTCTTAACTCCCACATACTGTCAGCGGTCATTTTCGAAACGCCAACCTTTTGGGCGTATCTTATCTGGATAGGAGTTTTTATAGGATTAGCAAAAATAATTCTGTCAGCAGGCACTCCGTAAGCCATTACTTGTACTATTTCTTGCTGCAATGAAAATGCAATATCATTTATTAAAACATAAATTTTAAAATTTTGTTATTTTTGCAAAGTAAAGTTTGAATTCGATTATTTACCTTTGAGGCGCAATCAAAACTTGCACCTAATGCAGCCAGAGTTTTTATGACAGTCGGATTTGGATTACATTTTACAGCTGGAAACATTTTTTTATTATAAACATTGTAATATATGGTATAAATATTCTTTTTCGCTTGTTGATAGTTGATGAGTAATATTCTTTATCGTGTATGTTTATTGAAAATAAAAAAGAAAACTATACCCGAAAAAAGAAAATAAGCAAGTTTTAGAAAAATATCGCTCAGTCAATAAAAAACTATCTTTGTTGATTTTTTTACAACTTAAATTCAAACTTTCAATTAAACTCATGTTTTGCTCTCAAACATAAATGTTTACTCTGCACCGCGCAAGTAAATAGTAGTTTTATTCCGTAAAATGAATTCCAACGCATCAATTCATCCCCAAACAACTAGAGATCACAAAAAAAAGTCAGCAAAAAAAGCTTCACTGTTTCACTTGTCACACGACTAGAAAACAAGCAAAAAAAGGTTTGCATAAACACTGAAACGCTCGCGGGACGCGAATAATGAGAAAGCATGATAATATAGCTGTGGTGCACACCGTAATGAGGGACGACCCTCGGGATTCTCTCGACCCAGGTGCGATGCTTTCTGACAATATCCCCGACATCCAGCAAGTGGAACGGATCCTCGAGATTCTCCAGGGCGATGATCTTCCTCATGATCTCGAGATCGTCGAGCTTGTCGTCGAAGATTCGCACCTCGTCGAAGTCGTAGGGAAACAGGGAGAGAGTCATGTTTGACTTGGTCCTCGGATTCCTTGGCTATTCGTTAAACAGGTGTATATTCGTTACCGCCCTCGTCGACCGGACTGCCGGATTATCAGAATTTCGTGGGAAAGAATTTTCGAAGTTCGTTAAAAAAAATTCGTTAAAGCGTTAAAAAAAGAGGTTAAGGAAAATCGTGAAAATCGGTGGGATAAAAAAAGCACTATTAACGACGACGGTCGGGGTACAACTTGCACAACTAACTGATCGAGGTTCTGCCTTTATAGCTCCTCGCATTGGCACTTGCCGTCTCTGTCGCGCCTGCGGTTAGGCATAGCCAGGTCTCTCGAGATAAGGAGAGTCGCACCTTTTTGTGCACTCGCGCGCGCACGCCTGCTATAGCGGGAAAATCGGAGTCCCCCCGAGCGTCTACGTACACACACGCATATACTTACGGAAGAGCTGCGACGTTCCGCGAATCATGCTCGTGTCTTAAGCTAAAGCGGGGGGTCTCATTCAAAGAGAGAGAGAGAGAAGGAGAGAAGCAGAGAGAGATCGCTAATATGTACGCAGCTGCAATCGGTGTTTGACGAAACGGAAGCATATATAGACGTATTGTTTTTTTATCGAGCGCGCCCGTAGTTTGTAATGACGCCGAAAAGGTAAATTTTCTTTTTTTTTCCACCACGATAATGATTGATGATTTGCCGATAAGGGGCTGGCAATTTTAACGGCGTTTGACAAGGTTGGAGTGTGGAGCTATTAAAATTATGGTACACGTGGAATCCTGACACTTGTGTGACTTTTTCGTGGTAATTCAAAATACACGATAACTCCGTAAATAACAGAAATTTACGAAAATTTATCAGATGCTAATCTCTATTTTTGTCAAGGATAAGGAAAGTTAAAGTTAAAATATTATATTTCAGATAATTCAGACAAAAAATATTTTTTTAACACTAACGTAGAAGTTGAAAAAACACTTAAGTTTTGACGTATCTTTGCCTCGTGTACAGCAGAACAACATTAAAAATTAAAAAAGTTTGACGTAATTTTAATAATTTTTTTTTCTTCTTAATGAACAGTATTTAAAAAGTACCTATATTTTTAGTGCAAGAATAAATTTTTAAAAACACCGAAGTATGATAGTAATTTGCATTATAGAATACAAATTAGTTATAAATCTTGACAATTTTTTTAAAACTCATTAATTATTAAAAATTTATCTTAAAGATATTACTCGAATGACATTTTTTCATATAAAAAAAATCGGTACAAATGTGAATGGGTTTTCTCTGTCTATTTAAAATGTTTATTATTAATCAAATCTATTACATTTTATATTTACAAAATAAGTGTGCAATAGATAAATATAAGTATATATTAATCGAAACTTTTATAAAACTACTTTGATTACCATCTTATTTAAAATTCTTGTTCTCAAAATTGTATATGAAATTATAAAAAATAATTTTTGCAAAAGTAAAAATAGTAATGTATAAAAGCCTGGAAATTTCTATCTATAATATTGCCATATTATTATTATTCTTAATATTATAATAAACTAGAAATTGTATTATTTTGTATACAATTAAAATGTGCATTATTTATGATTCTTATCAGAAGAAATAAATAATCTTTGAACGAGATCAAATTATGATAATTTAATCGTCATGAAACAGTCAAGTAACTAATCAGATATTGGTAGGATCGGAAAATTCTTTTATTTTTCATAAAAAGTTAGTATTCATAATTTTTCCTCATCTATAAGGGATGAAAAATCTGAAAATGATAATGAATCCCAAAAATAAGGTACCTAATTGTAAAATGTACTGGACCATCCTTCTTTACTTTATAGGGAAAGAATTTTAAGATAAAAATGAATGAGTCAAAAATCACCTTTACATGGCAATTCAATAGGATCTCTAGATCAAAGTTATTAATTAGCTTATTAGAATATTTGCAACTGTTGCAAAATTTAGTTTAATTTTTGACAAAACTTTTCCTTACAAAATTTAGGAAGGATTTTCAATAACTAAAATAAAACACACTGCAAAATATTAAGTTAAATTTTTGCTATAAAAATATTTTAAATATACTTTTCTTTTCTGTCAAAATACTGTGCTTACGTGTGTAAATGCCGATGAGTGCAAGGTACGCAAGGTATGTTTAGCTGCTGTGAACCTGCATATTTAACACTTAATCTCTATTGACTAATAATCACAGATATGATATAAAAATAATGCGCGTGATTGATTCAGTTATTGTTTTGTTATAAATTCTCATTACAATTTAATGTTGATATGAGACTCTTAAGATTTTTGAATGATTTACTTTATATATTTTAATTCCAAAGTATCAATAAACTCTAATCCGTCAGATTGTTGATTTAAAATATTACTTTTGTTTCATTCATTTTAGTCTAATGATGCAAACTTTTTGTTTTACAGTCAATGCACTTATTGGCATTTACATTCTAACACTGTTATATAATTCCATCTGATTATAAATTCTGATTTATTTACTTCATCCAAATGCAAGATTATAAAGACACTAAAAAAACTTATTTGTAAAAAATAAGAATTTTTTACGTAAAAGAGCCTAGACAGATTGATAATTACTATTATGATATTGAAATATGTAGATTGGAGACATTTTTCTAGCATTCCTTTATGAGAATTCAAAAAACGTTGACAAAAACTTTGCATTGAGATTGAAAAAAAATTGTTGGTAATATGGTAAATCCTGATGTATCCTGCTAACGGAAATAAATGAATAATTGAAAATGAAATTTTAATTGACAATTAGATATAAAACATTTTTATGAGTTTAGTCTTGCAGTAATTTATTTGACTTATAAAATTTTGCAAGCACACGTAATTAATTTTGGTTAAATTAACACAATTCATTTTCCGAAAATGTTTTAATATTAATTAGCCAAGATAAGTAAATTTTGCAATTGCATTATTATTAAGTTATTCTATTTTGTTAAATATAATGTAATATTTCGTTGTAAATTCAAGTATAATTAAAGTGCAAAAACAACTAAAAGAATAATTTAATTAATTTGAAAATTCATTAATACCTACATAAATGTTATATTTCAAGTATCTACTTCCAGCTTGAATGACAAAATTATTATATCAATAATTTTTTAATATTACTTTGCCCGATTGGTTAATTGAACGACTGATGTGTAATGTTTATTATCTCGGAGCAACAAATGATTTCTGGAAATAAATCCACATGATCAGAAAATCCCACGATAAAATAAAATAAGTGTCATTCCATGTAAGAGTACATCATTGTAGCAAGGTTAAAATCCGAATCTATTCAGTTCATTCAATTGTAAATAAGTTGATTTTAAATAATCGTGCTTTTAAGCTAATATGCAGTTTAATGATCTTGTAATAATTGAACTTTCTTTAAAAAAAATTTTATTTAAATTTCTCAGAAATACTGAATTAAAAATTGAAAAATCATAGCGCAACATGCATAAATTACTAGTTTGAAGTAATATTTTTTGTCAGATAAATAAATACATTTATTTTTTACCCTTCAATTTTTATATCTGAGCAAACTTTAATCTGAAATGTTAAATTTCTCTAAGAATTTGTACATAATAAGCTGATCAGTTTTAAAAGTTATTAACTACACTGTTTTACAGAATAAAATATCGCTATAGGCAAACGAAACGCTAGAAAGGAGAGTCGGCTAATATTTCTGAATCAGTATGTTAGAGCCTATATAATTATACTAAAAACACTGTATTTGAAATTCTGAAAAGATATTAATTTTTCTATAATTGAAAAATCTAGTAATAAAAACATGCATATCAATAAAAATCTTCCATATTTGTTCTTATTGCATGAAAAAAAAATCATAAAAATCGAGTGCAAGTTTTATTTAATTCTTTAATACTTTTAAATTTAGAACTCCACTTAATTCATTTTTAAAAATCACGATGAATTTGTGATAAATTTTTATTCTTCTGAAAATGCGTAAACATGTTATTAATTTAATCACTTCTTGTTTACACATAAATTTTAATAACACATAGCATTTCATACTTTGATATAGCTATGAAAAAGTAAAGAACATTTATTAAGAACATCTATATCCAAATTTATTACCTATATATAGAAATCCTCTAAAAATTTTAAATTATCAATGCCGTTAAAGTATTAAAAATTTTTTACAACTTTCTGAAGAAAATCATCCACTTCGTAAGAGAAATCGCTTATTGATGAGACGTTGTAGCACAATTGCATTGTGCACAATTCGTCGAGTCTATGTACGAGTTCGTGGATTCGGTGCATATAGATATATATGCCAAGTTAGAAACATGATGCCTTCGGCAATTTGTATATCAGCTACGTCTAGTTAGCGCAGCCTTTGTAATTCTCTTCAGTCTCTGGTAAAGGGTTAAGACGGTCCTGTCATTATCAGAAACTCTTATTTAGAGTCTGCACTATTTTCTTTAAATATAAATAGATTTTTGCAATGTTTTTAAATTTATATTAAGTTATCCGAAATTGATTAGCGCGTTTACACTATTTTTGTCTACTATTAATTGAATATACATTTTCAATTCTTTTGATCAAAATAAATACGAAATATTAATTTACAGCCCTGATATCCATTATGATTCACCTAAACCTCCCATATCAATTTACTAGAAGTCGTCTCTTAGCCAACCTCAACTTTCCATGCACATCACGTTCAGCGCTATACATACAATCACCGGCACACCCATGGCTAATCTTAGCTCCAAGAACCCATCGGCACAGACAATAATTGGAGAACGAGCTAGATCGGTATCGCGGCGTTAGCTCCCCGGTAAGTTGATATGAAATTACCAAGCTTCGCTCATCCTCCTTCTCGCAGCCGCAAAATTTACAAGCTCAGCGCTCCATGGATATACGCCAGGGGTGAAATCTGATTCACGGGCTCGCGGGCGCGCGATGAAAGTCAATCAAGTGCACAGCACAGGCATTGCAGCGTACGAGCGTGCGCGCGCCTGGAAGAGAATTACGATCAAACGTAAATCAATTACCGGGCTTCCTCCTGTGAGCGCGGGACAGACGCGCGCTCTCACAGGGGGGCTATTTGACCGGGACACCCGAAGAGCACGCGGGAAATCGGCAATGCGCTGGCTGATCGCTTCGCTTGCGCTCCTGTGATCTTGGAAAATGCTTGGCTAGCAGGAAAAATCACGGTTAAGGATAACTTTTTTTATGCATAATTTTTCTTTTTTTTTCTTTTTAAGGAAATGTTTGGTTAGAAATGACATTCGAGATGTATAGCTTGTGAGCATGCATTAAGTTCAATGGTTTGAGAGGTGTTATAAAACAAGGGATGTAAAAGCTATGACGTATGTCGTACTATTTATATCGTTTTCAACGCGAAACGATAATATCGGATTGTATTTATTGATTTCCTTATAGTTTGCATTGCCTTACTTCGAATGCTTTTACGAATATTTATTAATATTAGCTTGTTATTTTTAGACATGTAAACTGTACTTTAGGTTGTGCGCATGTTTGGTAAGAATGTTAATGCTTACGAAAAAGAACGCAGTTTTTGTCGTCATATTTACAATATTATTATAACGAAAATTTGACTACTTAGCTACTTTTTTATCTTATTTATGTACTATTTTAATCAGCAACTTCACATCAACTATATTTTTGGTCAAATATTTATTCACTTAATCGGGCAATTAAATATACATAACAACGCGTAAATCCATTACTTTTCCAGAATCAATATATAATAAATCCATGACGATAAAAGCGTAATATTGTTGACAGAATAAGTAGCTTTTAATTGGCTCTTTTGAATTTGCATCAATTGTATACTGAAATTCATTTCTTACGTGAGACTTAAGATTTGTTTTCTCACAAAAATGAAAACACATATCTTTTTCTTGGCTGCTAATATTGACATCTATGTAAAATGTATACTACACAGTTATAGAATATTCCACTTCATAATATTTTAACATAGAATGGTTGTTTTTCTCTATCATAAATAATATAGAATTTGAATATATGTGTTATTGATAGTCCTGTGTGGCAGTTTTTGTAAGGGGTAACTATACTACTAATAACATAAACTAAAAATATAAAAGAATTGAATAATTAAATTCTACATTCTCGTTTTTAGATAGCTATGTGCCAATGAACAATAACAATGGATTTTGTAATTTTATAATTACAAGGTTAAAATTACTACCATTGGGGATAAAACCGGGAACTTTGAATCACTTTTTTAAAGAACTTGTCATGCAAAGAGTTTGTGTAAAATATTATGATGCAAACTAAAAACTACACCTTTTATGTAGCTATTTTGATAAAAATGTCCAGATTTGCAGAGTCTCTCCTACATTTTATAGTCAAGATTTACATGAAATTAATATCTAGATTGCATCAGCTAAAATGATTATTTCACAGGCACGAATGATTTCAAAAAGTATGTAAATCACGTTGCTTTTGAATGCTCAATCTAAACATTCATAATCAGTTCAAATTTTACTCTGGCTTGCACAACTCTAGGTGAGAAACACATTTCAATTAATACTTCAATGGACATTTTTGTACCAATGCGTTTAAAATTTATTTCTCTTGTATATCATCTCTAGGTGAACCTATACAAATTTTAAGTGTGGAACATAAACATAATCGTTCGATTCTAAAAATCCAATGGGACAATCAACCATCCTGCAAACAATAATTTCAAGATGCACACTGGTAAGTTATAAGACGAGGAAATTTCTGAAGACGTCAGAGCTGGCACTTTCCTGATGACAACAGAATTATTGTTTCTATATCGAGCTTGTCGTTGTTTTGTGGCGAAGCTTTAAAAATACGTATTCATAGCTTCATACATTAAGCAACACTTTAACGAAGAGTCAGAGTACAATGATTCGACGCGTTACAAGAATAGAATAAGATGTAAACATATGTTAAGTACACCGAAACCACTTTATTTACCCCCCTCGTTTTATTATCGGTCGCTCGTACATGTGCCCGCGTTAATGTGCAAGGAAAATCACCCGCACACTCGCGTATATTCTGCGCGTTTTATGAATATATATACATACGAGGAGAAACGCACAATAACGCGCACTCGTAGCGAGGTATATAGATATACATATACATATACACGAGCGGCGTTTCCGCGCTTCTGTTCGTTACAGATACGAGGTATCTTTGGCCCGATCAGGTGAGCCGAGCGCCGGCTTTGTGGGGGGCTCTCGCGCCTCTCTTTTCGCGCGCTATTGTAAAATGCTAATCGCAGCTTCAGCGCGAGCTTTTGTTTACAACTCTATTTTTTCACCGTCAAAATAGAAGCCAGTTGCGTTTTGTAGAAAGCTCTATCGACTTTTCTCAACGTATCGTGGCTCTTATAAAAATAGTACTCTGAATAACAATATTAATGGCTGTAAACAACTGTACCTATATGCTCTCGGAGCTGCAGTCTCCAATTCCCTATGACTTTTACGTTTCAATGCATTTTATGCTTTTCTCAACTTTTTATTTACTATTTTCTAATAATTATTCTGAAGCAAATAGGTTGATAATTTTATTTAATCTACTAAGATTGTTTACTAAAAATCGTAATTTCAGATTTAGACTTTTTGAAAAATGCTTTGGAAAACATAAAGAACAAACAGTTCCGAGAATTCTACTTTCCGAATTCCGCGGTGTACTTATAAGCATGCATAATAATGTACCAGATAAAGAAGGTCATTTATAATGATGGCAATAATTGCCGATTAATTTTAAATGAACTGGTAATCGGAAACAATTGCAGTTATTAAAAAAATTAAGAAAAATCACTACAATTCCCAAGTTCCGAAATCTGCGTAATTCTCAACGCATAATAAAAGCATCGAATAAAGACATAATTAAACGATCGCGATTATTGTCAAAAATTATTCCAGCCGCCCGGCGAATGATAAATCTTTCTCTCTCTGCATTCCATTTGCGCGGGAACACACAATTAGCAATCGACACGCGCGTTTCCGTCACTTGGACACCCAGCCAATTAACGTATCGGCTCCTTATATTTTTCCTATCTCAAGCCGCACGCGCGTGCCAATTGTATTATATGGGCATATCGTTTAGACGCAGGCGCAGCTTGGTGTATGCAAATACGACGAGCCCCATTATCTTTGGCTGCGTAACGAGGGTATGCACAGATGGAGATGCGCCCACGCGCGAGCGCGCAAGCGCTACGTTTATACGCTTATATAGGAATACACGAAAAAAACAATAGACAGGCGTGCGGAAGTGCCGAGCCCCTCGCGCGACGAGCGCGCAAAAACTCAGCTCTGATGCCTTTGATATTAGCTGCATTATGCGCTTCATTTTAAAGAGTCCAATGTTTTTATTGCTCGATGAGGAACGGCTGTGGATAATGGTTTATTTTCAAGGGATAACACTGTATTTATGTATTTTAAAGACAAATGTTTATAGTGTTATATTTTTTTGTAAATTACCTAGTGAAAATTAATGTATAAGCAACTGTATAATGTTCATTAAATTATTTTAAGTAGGTATGATAAATCTTTTTCATTATTGTAATGAACGATATCGCATGAATTTAGTCAAATTGTAATATAAGATAATATGCAAATGAAAGATATTTCCTGAATAAATTATTACGTGAACAAAATCCACCAGTTAACGATAAAGCATTAAGAGTTTAGTAATATTTGTTCTCGGGGTTCAAATAATTAAATAGTATGTACAGAAAAAAAATGTTAATATCATAAAGAAGTTATTAATATTTTAACTATAATTACTAATAAATATCTAGAAATCATAATAGAAAAAGCTTACACATTATAATAACTTTTTTTATGAATTTAACGGTTATTGAATAATGCAGAGAAAAAACTTTTTTAATTTTACTTAAAATAAAACATAAATGTTTAATCATACTCTTTAGTAACCTAATTACTTATAATGAGATTGCGGATGTTTATGCAAAATAAAAAAAATGTTTTTTCTTGTTCTGAATGAATATCCGCAGTCTATTCATTACAAAAACTTCGACGTGTAGTGAGAACTATAATTTCTCTATCAAACTTGTGTTATTAATTCTTGCAAACAGATTTCACACAGATTAATTTTTCATAATTACCTAAAACAAAATAGCTATTACTATATGAAATTATCATTTAAAAAGTAGAATTTGGATAATTTGAAGACCGAATATCGTAATTTTTATTGTTATAAATTCTTTAAGAGAATACTCGCGATAAACAATAATGGCAATACTCCTAAACGCCGTCAAAATGAATAAAAATTACAGAAATAGAAATTAAAATAGATCCACATTAGAGCCAACAAAGTTGCTTATTATTAATATAATGTAGACTGTTGGTTAAAATCTGTTAAAGGTTTTATTAGGACCTAACGAAAATTTGAAGATTAGGCCGAATTAGTGAAATTTCTACTTTGATGGTTCTTAGCTTACAATAGTTTCTTTTCTTAATCTTCATCAGAAAATAAACAACAGAATAATCTTTATATCATTAAAAATATGGTACTTCACGGTCTAATGAAGCTTTGTTAGCTTTTTTAAGTTATTGCAATAGTTAATTGAAAATGAAACTTTTTAATATTATTATACTATTACTATAATAATTATTATTAATCTTATTATATTATTATTACTAGCATTGTTAATATCATTAACATAAATACAATATTATTGAAAACTGCAGAGATCGTTTTGAGTTATGAAATTAATAGTTCGTTTAAGCAGAGGATAAAAAAATTAAGTACATAATTTTTATAAAATAAAATTTATTTTTTGCACTTGTACAAAATAACATACCTGGAATACAAAATCCTTATAAATTCATCTGTTTCGCGAAATATAAAAAATATAACGTAACGCAGTTTGTACTTTACAACTTCATTGTATCACTCAAGAAGATGATAACAAATTTTAGTAGGCATTTGCTTATTGAGTTAATAGCGAATGCCTTTTATTTGTTGCATTTATAGATGCTTATCTACGTATAAAGTACTACTAAAGTATAAAGTACTCTACTAATTATCAGGCAAATACCTTTTGTTCGTTATATTAATAGGCATTTTATATTCGCTTAAAAGGCAAATCATTAACAAGCAAAACAGTTTATGGACCTGAATTATACCGCTTATATCAGCAATACTTTTGCATTGTTTTGATGCAATGTTAAAATGAACGTTAACAGAATTTAAAAAAAAAAAAAATTGATTAACAGTTATAATTTATTTGTTGATTGCAAATAAATTTTTTAAGAAAAAATATAATTAAAATATAATACAGAAAGAAACTTGTTTATAAACTTTCAATAAATCATGAATTGCAAATATAAGTTTTACATCGTCATCATATCTTTGCTTAGGTAAAACAAACTTTTCGCGATTCAGATTATTAAAGTACTTTATCAAAGGTGACAACCGACAAGACGCGTGTTTCTTTCCGTTATAGACTTCTAAAATTAAACCTCGCATTATCTTTATACAACAGTTCATATTTCTAAGTCATTGATCGGCAAATTGATTTTCGAAAATTTTGAATCATTAAGTAGTTAATAATTACGCACGAAAAACAAAGATAATGTTCTGCCCTATTAACAGTAAAAAGCAATTGACTAAATTTTAGTTGTCAATTGTACTTCCGGTTAGCCATGAATAATTATAAGCTATTCAAGTAGTTTGATTTTCATATTTCTTCTCCTAATTTGTTATATATAAACTTGATTTATAATAACTCCGAAATCATTATTTATTTATTTATTTATTTATTTATTTATTTATTCATTTATTCATTCGTTTATTTATTTATTTATTTATTTATTAATTTATTTATTTAGTTATTTGTTTATTATTTTGTCGTCGTTTACTATAAGCTCATTTTTTCACATTTTATAATTTTTTTTAATTTTTCCAATTATTTTAATTACAGAAATTATTATATTATTCATTTTATAAGTTAAAAGAATATCAACCTGCCTTTATATTCAGTAATATTTTCTTAAGTTTAAAAATATTTTTGGCACCAAGTAAAATTAAAAAGAAACTAAAATTAATAAATGTGCTAAATAATATTAATACTTTTAACAATATTTAAGCAAAAAAGGAAACGTTTCAATTTTAGAATTTAATCAAGTTATGTAAATAACTTATTTAAAGTAAATAGATAAAACGACTTAAATTAAATTACTGTGTAAGAAATACTCAGAATTGATAAATTTTTATAATTTAATTTGTTTTATCCAAGTTATCATGTATAGAAAAATCTATTTTTTATAAGAATTATCCACGTAGATAATGAACTGAATGGTCTGTTTTAGAATGTTTTAAAATAATTTCTTGAAAAACGTTTTAATTGATTACAAATGTAATTCCAAAAGTGACTTTGAAAATCTACCTACACACTAATTATGCAAGTTTGGATATTCAACGATTTATCTCTTAATTACATAACAAAGCTAATACTATTATGTAATTTGGCTTGAAAATGACGAAAGTAAAATTACAATAATTAAAATAATTATTAACTTTTGTTATTAGGTTTTATGAATTTTTAAGTAAAGCTAAAAGCTATCTACCTAAAAATACAATAAACTTTAAGAAATAAAATTAATATATATGACCACGGTGCGCGTCAGCGCGCCCGATGGCAAGTTATGTAAAAATTTCTTCTTTCATAGGAATTCCTTTGTTTACGTTTTACTTAGTTAAATTTTTTAATTTTTTAGTTTTTTAATTTAAATTTAGAAAAAAATCACTTTTTTAGTACATTATTATCTTTTGGATTTAGATCTTTTTTTAGTGTTGTTAGGTTGGAATGCAAAACTATCATCATCAACATTTAAATAATATTCTCTTGAAGTTTGAATAGTTTCAGTACCTTTACGTTGTAAAGATTGGTTTTGCCATTCGGGATCCTCTTTTATTCGTTCTTTTAAAGGATGGTAATACACATCCTCGTCTTCCTTACTTTGAAACCACCTCCCCAACCGGTCATCTCTCATATTTTCATTTTCCTCAATATTTAAATCTGATAGTCCATTTGCTACATCATTCATGCATGCAGAGGCATCAAGAAAATCAGACGATTGAGTGGATGATTCGTCCTGATCAGGATATTCATTTTGTGCACTCCGCAATAATCCTATGATTAAAGCATTTTTTTTATATCTTTCTAAACAGTCATTAACAAATATCTCACTTTCTGATTGCTGTGTAGTTATCACTGAGTCAAAGGAATTTGCAGTCTTATATGATTCTGAAGTTGTTTCTGAAGATTGTGTTGTACATGTAGTATCAGAACTGGTACTCGAATTAATATTTTCTGTTGCATATTTTTGTTGACGTGCTTTATGGCGTCGTTCAATCACTTCATTACTCTGAGTATTCCATCCTCCACTTACCTAAAAAATATAAAAGAAATAATATTGAACTTTCTTTTAACTGATATAATAAGTCTGCTTTTGTATAAACTATTGATTCCTACCTCTCTTACACTTGGAGCGATTTGAGCAAAATTTGGTTCACTGTAAGTTTGTATGCTGTTATCCATGTTAATTCGTGTATTAGAATTCTGTTGTCGTGAAGACTGCAAAAATTAATGATGTATATAGCATTATAGCACATCACAATTTAAAAATTATTATATAGATTAACACTTTTAAATTTAAATTTACCTTTGCCGATATTTTCTTATTTAAATTTGGGAAGTTACATGAATATGTTGCTTCATTTAATTCCTAATAATAAGTAAAATTAAAAATAAATATAATAAATGATATGATAACTTATATTTTATGTACTAACACACTGATAAGGTTTTTCTCCTTTCTCACGAGGTGGCTTAATCTGCTTTTTTTCTTGTACTTTCTGAGACCATGAAACATTACTTATTGCCCCATTAATATTTAATTCAGTACGTAATTTAATTGCAGCCTCGGTATTCATTGTCATTTGTTTCTGTAAAAGTAGTGTAATAAATTAATATAATTCAATAGGTCAGAATATTTACTGGTTCTAAGTACATATCACTTATTATTTTTAATTACATCAAATAATTAACAAAGCAAGAAATTTAAATTTGAATTTATGAAAACTATGAACAAAAATAATTTTTAGAGGTTAGAATTGCTAACTTAAATCAAATTAATCTGAAAGCATTTTAATTTGAATGAAATTTTTTTTCGATTACTCACAATAAAAAGACAACTTCTCAATTAGAAAATGCTGCTGCAGACTCCTCTTTCACAAGGCTTTTAAACTTAAAATAAACAACTTCTTTTGCAAGAGTCAGACAAGAAATGGAGCGACGTTATCAAAACATACTTGCAAGCCGCTAAAATTCACAGTTTTGTATCCTGAAAAGACAGAACCTCTACGCCTTTTGGTTGACCGCATGCGAAAACAAACGCGTTTACATATTGGGGAAAAACAAACAAAGAGCGACTGAACTGCTTGGGAGCAGCGTTGTCGAGTTTGTCGAAGAGAGTGAAAATCGTCAGCTGTTGCCAGGCTTCATTTTTTTCTGCTTGTATATTCTCTCGCTGCCGCCGGTCGCCGCGCGTTCGCACTTCGCACTATACTTTATATGTATGTACTGTATGTATACACAGATATAGATCTCAACAGCTGTAGATTCTTAAGTCGTTGACCGATGTTAGTAATTGTCGACGAATTTCTCAAAGCCAGTAAGTAAACCTATTTTGTTTTTTGTTTTTTTTTTTAATCTATATTAAAAGCATAATTATTAAATAATCTAGGTTAAAAGGAAAAAGGCATAAATTCCATTATTTACCTGAAATTGTTGAATTCGCTCGTATTCGAAGACTATATGCAGTGTGACTTAAAACTTTACAAAAGTCTGAACAATTGAAAGTGTAGTGAACTAAATAAGTGTACAGGCTCAAATGTGAAATTGTCTATATTATATAGTCATCTTAACTACACAAGCAGGTCCGACAATGAGAATACGAAAAATGTAAGTAAAGTAAGGGTAGATGCGTAGCTTGGAACTGCTGGGAGTAGACTGCTGCTTTTCCGTCATTTCCAACGCGTCGTTGGCTCGGGGAAAATACGGCTTAACTATAGGTAGTCACACATGTTAAAAACAATTGACAATGGTCCTCATTGTAAAACCCTGCAGCTCAGCTGTTTACTCTTTACGGCCTCATGTGCGGCCCGCACGTCCCAAAAGGCTCTGGTATGGGTCTAGTATTTTTATTGCTGGCATTCGACCCTTTGTTTTTTGCGCCTTCGAAAATGCTCAGCTTGCCACCTACAAATGTTGCCCATTTTCTACTCTCTGCAAGAGTGGAGTTAAATTTTAAACCGTCTTTAAGTAAAAGTCGTTATCCACCCAGTATTTTATTTTATATATAAAAATGAAGTATGTAATGTTGATATATGGATTGATAGTGAAAAAAATATAAGTTTATAAAAAAAGAAAGACCTTGTAAACACCGTAATAGACTATAAAGCAGATTAACAAAATAATATTGCTCAAATAAACAAACAAGTTTCAGTATACCCAAGTATACATTTAAATAGTCAAGCAAATGAAAAGACTATTGTCAATCCTGCAAATATCCAAAAGCAGAAAGTATGTACATAAACAAGAATGTAAAGATTGCACAGCTGCAGCGCGCAGGCAATATACCTAGAGCAATCAGAAATGCGCTCAGCATCTGGTTGAATAATCCCGCAGACGGAACGCAAGCTCCTCGTTCCCAAAGGAGCGCTGCTATATATACGTATATACACTTGACATTTGGATTTTTCGCTGTAGGAGGATTCTAGCCCCGTCGCCATATAGAGAGCTAGTCGAACGAATGTTCATTCTCCTTTTGCTTGGGCGAATTTCTCCAGCAGCTACAAGCGAAGCTACATTGCGTTCCGGCGTCAAAGCCCGCAACTTTAACTTCTCTATATGTATGTATACCTATATAAGCACCCTATCGACATTTTCAATGGTATAAGGGCCTTTTGCAAATGACGACAGTCTCGAGCCCCTGTATAAAGCTGGAACCCGACATTTTCGCAGCGTAGTTTTACATCCTGCAGTTTAAAGCTATTCTCTTTCCTGAATCTCATCGGGCCGGGCGAGTACAGCTACTTCTTACACCTATAAGGTGATAGATTGAAATCGACCCGGTCGAGTAGTATGGATCTGGAATGGATTTTTTGAATAGCCTTCGTTTTGCTTTATTCCAAAAAAGGATATCTTAAAAATCTGAGGAAATTGAGGACTATTCCTTTAGAAACGATTTTTCGCTTTTCTTGAAGAATGCCTGCTGTAATGAACTCGATTTATATGTATTAATAATTTCTTCTTTTTTTTTTATTCCAGTAACTGAAATATAAATGAAAAGAATTTTTGTTTCTCGTTTACTGTGCAATTACAGTTTATTAATATATTAAATTAAATACCTATTGTGCGTAACAAGTTTAATAATTAACGAACATCTAAAATCTCTACGTTATTTTACATAATAAACTAAGTAATGCCCTTTTCTTCATATTTAATAATAAGAATAATTAACCATTGAAAATGAAGAATAATTATAAGTTACTTCTTCAATAAAACAAAGTATTAATGGCTTTTCCAATCTAATTTTCATTTGCAGTACTTTATTCTTTATTAGTATTTATTTAAATTGCAATACAAATAAGTTCCAATGTTAAGAAACGTCTTAAAAGTAAAATTTCTTTTCCTTCATTTACTGGAAATAAATGATAGCAGACTGACTTGATTAAAGTCGATTCAAACTTATGAATGAAACTTTATAATGTCAAAGAGATTTAAAAGAAGGATTCAACACTTTTTGTTTTATTCGCGATAAGAGCACTTGCAAACTCAACTGGCTGTAAATTCATGGATAATCTAGTTTAAAAATCTCAATTTATATCATTACGTACAAATTCTCTGCTGTGATCGGGAATTAAACTAACATTTATTATTCAATTTGTGTTCTAATTTAGTCGTTTATTTGATATCTTTCATTGTATAAATATTATACAAAAAAACTAAATTTATAGAATATATAACTTGCAGTCAATACTTTACCGTGGTTGATATTTTATATTTAAAGCTTTGAGAAACCATAACTTAACACCTTCAAAATAGTCAACCAGACCATTGCATATTTAATATTTCAAAGTATAAATAGCTTCAAATACGATTTATCACACATAAAAAGCTTTTTACTTCTTTAAAGATATTTATTAAAAGTTTTAAGAATTAATAACTCTCAAAAAAATACTTTAAAAACATTTCTTAAATTACAGTTTTAATATTTGACGGTTTGTAAGTCCTTCAAAGTTAAACTGGTTAGTTTACTTTTTAGACATTCTTTCTTCGAAATAAGTATTGTTCCCTTGGCACAACTTCGAGGAGGCTCTAGTTATAAAATGTTTTAAAGTTCCTCAATGTGCGTAGTTTTTTTATTACTTAACGCAACTTTCTTTCTAAAAAGAAAAAGATCCAAATGAATGAGAAAGTCTATCAAAGTTTTTGATCTAGTGAATAAGTAAAAAAGCAAAGAGTCAATACAATCATTTAAAAAGGCAAGAAAACAGAAATAATTGCTTTTGTTATAAATCTTATTACACTATCTAAAAGTGAAAAAGAAAAAGAATTACTTATTCTATATACATATGCTTCCACTTATGCGATAAATATAAAATTTTACAATTGTAATATAAAAGGTTATAGTAAGTAAATTGCTTTGATTTTTTAAATAAAAAATCGAAATTGCATTTATTATAATTTTTATTTTTCCATTGAAAAATCATAGCTTATAAATTCAGATACAAAGGTATAACATTATCGGTATACGGTAAAGTGCCATACGTACCTACGTAAATCTTTTATTTCGCTATTTCTGTAGGACTTGCTGGATATGAAAGTCTAAGCAAGATAAATTGAATTTTCCCATATGTTCGTCTTTTATTCTTGTCTCTTGATTAATATCGCAGAGAAATGTTCCCACTTATCGTGCTTAGACTTTTGTTTATTATTAACACAATAAAAGAGACACTTTTTACTCAACTCGTTTAAAACAGTGTTGGTCAAATAGTATTTAATTCGCTTCTTCTTTTTTTATGTATCGCATTATCTTTTAACATTTCAGCTAATTTAACAATCAAATACATTTATCGTTATTTTATGTATTTTTTTACTTAAAATCTATTTATATTTAGTATTGGTTTTCCATAATTTTTTGCGGAGCATCGAAATATTTAACATTTATAATTATATCATATTAATGTTTATTTTACTTTTTAAAAATGTAGAAACAAAAAGATGGCTTATGTCCTCAATTCGAACGCATACTCGTATATGCGAAAGAAGACGTATATACATGTACAACGTTTCCTTGTAACTCAATACATACTAAGCGTGTAAAAGTAGGAAAAATTAAGCTGAATAATCGAATATCCTTATATTCATTTTCTTTTATGCATCACAGAAAAATTTCGTCCTTTTATTTAATTTTTTTCTTTCAAACTCAAACACTGTAATTCAAAACTTAAATAAGATATTAAAAATTATCTTCAGAAGAAATTTTATAAAAATATAAATTTAATAACAGTATTTGAAAAAAAAAACGAAAATTCTCTCGAATGAACAATCAATAACAATAAAGATTTTAGGTAACAGTAGCTTTTATTAAAACTTTCAAACTCTATTAACGCATTAAAAGCACAAGCGCTGACTATTTCTTTTTATAGAAGTGTCTGAACTCGCGAACTACACATCACTGCTTCTTTTCAAAAACAATTCAGCAAATGCTATTCACTTACTCATGGCACAAAAAAAGCATTTTATTAACGATCCCTCAAATTTTTACAATAGGCAGTCAATATCTTTTGTTATCCTGCACGCTCACGTCATTGTTCCAATATTTTCAATATCGTTTTTTTATGTATTCAATAATTGAAGATTGTTAGTACTACGTAGTATATATAATAAGGTATCATCCATAAAAATAAAAATTTTAAATAACTACGTCGGCACGAATTTTTAGAATATATTGGTTATTTATATAGCATCGATCGTCGATGCACTCATCGAAATTTATAGTAAAAACCACGTCCACAGTTAAACATTCGTATCACATACATTTCGTAGTTCTTGTATAACTTTATTGTAACTACCTTATCTATTTATTTATTTATTTTTATTACCTTTTTAGAGTTTTGATTAAAAATGTATCAACTATTATCAAAGTGTTTTTTTAGAAATTATACTAAAAATGCTAAAATCATGTTTCTTACTTGCATCTTGATTATGTTACTAATTTAATTATATTAACCAACGCGTTCGGTGCGTTATAAGCCAAAAGATAAATATTTCATAACCGTTTATTTTCCCAAACTTTATTTTCATCGTAAACTCATGACCAAAAAATTTCGTTCAATATTTCCCATTTCAAAAATTCGAAAAACAGCTCTTTCTATAAAAGTCAGGGCGACCTCGTTGGCGAATGACTTTTCAAAACCTGTCATTGACTTTTCAGCGTTAAAATTTTTCCCTACCATCCGATGCTTCAAACCAAATTTACCATTAAAAATTGCTGCTTGCAGAAAACTCTAACCGAAAAATTCCTCCGAGTAACGCGGCTTCTCAGTCCCTCCTCCCCTCGCATACCTAAACGACTAAATAACACACTTGTCGGCCGCTTTCTCCCGGCTCTCCAGCAGGTCGAAAGTCCCAGCTGCGCTCTGCACTTTGCCCTCCCCCGTTACACCCACGCTCGCCCCTGATAAATGTGCAAAACGTCTTTTCGTCGAGAGCAAAATTCCAAGATCCTATATACCTATCGTTAGCTCTCTTACTCACTCGGTGACCGCTTACTACACTTCCCCTCTCGGTTTCCCTCGCGCTTTGAATCGAATCAGGGCTATTTAATTCAAAAGCTTTCGCAGCTCCTGCGCGATAAAGTAGCCGTGACGCCGACAAGTTCCTTCTCCTGTCCCATTTGGGAATCCCTACGTGTTCAGCGCTGCATATATATACTCCCTCGCTCTCTGCTCGGCTGTAAGGCGCGGATTTCCGGATTCAAACTTTACACGCACTGTCGCCCCCTCTTTTTTTTTTACAGCCGCGATGTGCCGACGCTCCCCTAGATTTATATACGTGGCCGGACGCGTATGTTCGGGATTTAACTGCTGGAGGGAACAGGACCCCGGAGAATTTCACGTGCAGGATCGAAGTGGTTCCTGGGCTTCGATGGACTATATGTAAGGCGCGTGATGGACTCTAAAGCTCGGCGTATACGTGAGCAAGGGTAAAAGTACCGGGGCGTGCGCGGGCTTTTTCCGCTGGAAAATTAAAATTTACACGGCCGGCCGGAGATTTTATGCGCTTTTACTTTAGGGAGAACTTTTTCATCTGGGATTTCGTTTGGGCTCGGACAATGGGCGCGAAAAATATTATTCGCCGAGGTAAATCAAACGGTGATGGAAAATACGTAAACGCTGTTTATTCGATAATATAAATTGAAAAATAGCCGAGCCCGGTACAATGCAGGTGCAAATATTACCGTAAAAACGTTTTATGTTTATAGTTACGCCTGAATGGAAATAGGTAATGCGCGTTCTATAAATTAGATGAAAAGAATTTATCGTGTTTTCATGAGTTCGAGAATTTGAGGAAGGCAATAACTCAGTTATTACTGGAATCGCTCCATTCAGGCTTTTATCAACGGCGGAGGCGTAAAAAGCGTCCTTCCTTACTGCAATCGAGAATATTAAAACTTTACTACTACTTGCGACGAGCGGCCCTCGCGCGCGGCGAAAGTTTACTTTTTTACAACTCGTGCCCCTGCATAATTCCTCCTGGAGCTCCATACCGCTGTATGAATTAGCGGGGCAATAAAAGCCTTACTCGCCAGAGCTTTTTAACATAAATACTTCACGGGCCATTTAATCAACAGCGCTGCAACTCGCTAAACTTCGTCCTATTAATTCCTGCTTTTATTACTCCGAACTGTATATCTGTGTACGCGCGGTATAGCTTCTAGGCGGAACCAGCGCAGCGGCCGCAGTTAAATTTCTATAATCCAGAAGCGCGGAATCACTTCAATCTCATAACGCTTTATACTTCCCTTGTACGAATTCGCGAATTCAATAACAAACTTTAATCGGCTTTGGCAATATCGAACATCGCCCGGCGAATCTAACGTTCATCGAACAAAAAGCTAAGTCTATTCTTTCTTTTTTCCGAGCTTGCGGCGAGCTATAAATAATTCTCCCATTAATCAAACCGCGCGTTTTTCTCCAGCACGCCAGATGCCCCCCGTAGCAGGCAAGTTGGGAAGCACTCAGGACCCCGAGTACATACGATCGTCTTTTTATGTGGCAACCCTTCTTACACCTCGCACGCTACTCTGGGAATAAAATAGCCAGCAGCATCAACCGTATAATCCCGGCTATTGTAGCTTTAAGTATTATAAATTTTAGCTTATACTTCGTGCTTTTGCGAGCTTCTTTCCGATTATCGATATTCCTGCTTCGTTTAGCACGGCTAATGCTTCCGTCATAATCAACATCCAATTTTTGCACGATCATCGATTTGGTCGCGTGCATGTAACTATACACAACATTCAACAGCACTTTAAAAAATCGTACTTAAAACATCTGCCAAGCTCCCTTATCAGAACTAACGTATAAACTTTAAAGCATAGGTTTTTTGTTTAATATTTACACATCGACGGGTTTGTTAGACCGGTTTATTTACTTCCGGTTATAAGTATGCGATTATTATTGTTATTATTTTAATGTTCATTTTTAATGTATGTATAAATTGTGTTTTAACGACTTTTATTTATTTATTTTATTTTTTGGGAGATATGGAAGAACTAGCTAGTAGATATTTTATTTATTTACACTGCAGTACTAATCATACTGTAGATTTCTAATTATGACTTGAAAAATTATCAGTTTGTTAAACTAAAAAAAAGATTGCCGTGAAATAATCGGTGCAATTTCTTACTAACCATAAATACAACGTTAAAAAGCGTGAACAATCGAATTTATATGAAACCACTCCTGCGCCCACAGTTTTATTTCATATCTGTTTTGCCTGCAGTGTGCTTACCAGGTTAATTACGCCCCCCTCCGAAACAATCCAGCGGGTGATGGATATAGACTCGGATTTGCGAAAACGTGACGAAGAAATCCCTTTAGATCATCCAATTTTCCGGTTCGCTGGAAAATCCGATAAAATGCAAAAAAGCAGCGCGCATCCGAGCCGTAATCTTAGCGGCGAGACCTTCCTCTCCAATGAGAGAGTGCATTCTTGGCGTGCTTATATATACCCTGACACCGAAATAATCGACCGCGCGTATTTCCTCCGTGGAAAAGCCATTAGCTGCTTTCTCGCTTTTTCGCCGTTATTTTTTATCTCCCCGCGACGAGCCCCCACAAGAACCGCACACAGAGAGCAAGCGGTATTATCAAAAAAATCATTAGAAAACGTTGCAGCTGATGCATTATGTATACCTGGGCTAAACTGCGGCTATAAGCTCACCGCGTGTATGAAGCGAGGCTCGCGGGCACACGTATCCCTCTCGAGAATTTTCTCTCAAAGCGACGACGACGACAGCCACTTTCAACGGCTTTTTCACACGCCTCGCTTTTTTTTGTAGCCATGCCGCCTTTTTACACTCTCTGTGTGCGCGCGGCAGTAGTTTCGGGCCCGCGTGTCTTTGTCATCGTCTATCACCCGAGCAAGCGAGCTTTTGCCTCGCTTTTTCCATGTACACGTGGCTGAGTTATAAAGTACGCGTATGACCTGGCTCGCCGAGGCTGCCTGACAAACAAATATGCCACGGGTTTCTTTGTTATCGCTCTTTGCTTTCATGGAGATGGGTGTAAAGCTCTCTTGGAGCTTTAAGCAGCTGGTATATCTGTTTGATTATTTGCACGGGTGTCGATTAGTTTTGTTTATAGCATGCCTATGTTTTTACTTTAGCTAGATTGACTTTTAGTGTACGTTATTTGTTCGCTCGTTGAAACAGTTTAACGAGTACGCTTTGACAAGCACATTCAATTTTATGACGTTTACTCAATATAAAACTTTCTTATTTTTTTTGGATAAAAGCGCTTTTATATGTTTTGATCGTTGTATAAATAATACGTGATAAGTAACATATTGACTGAAGATTTGTCAAATTACATATTTAATTAATATTAAAATTTTTAAATTTACTTAAATAAAAAGAAAGAATCTTAATTAGAAACACTTGAAAAATTATAATATATTTTAACGTTTGGAGAGTGTTTTTACAAACATTGGCACTAATGTAAAACGATTTGGCACAATATTCGACTAAAAGAAGTTTTGAACACAATCCAAGAATAAGAGATTATCTCCAGCTTGATTACAAAAATTCTCCAATGTACAATAGCAGAAAGTGTTTTAACTTATTTAAAATAATTAACAATTATCATGTAAACAGAGTCCCTTTTTTTCCTAAAAATATTTTGTTCATCAGGATTGATTATTTCTCACACTTATAAAATCAGTACGGGTGATTAAATTTCACGGTAAATGTAGGTATAAAAACGGACGAATCATGTTAACAATATAAACCTATGTTAACTTACTCTAATCATAAAATGGAATAATAAAAAGCCTTCACAAGAAACTTTGGACACCACCATTTAAAGCTATCAGTTTCCCGCACCATCCCGATTTAGTCTCGGCAACAACTCCTCCAACCAAAGCCCTATATCAATTACAATTACAAATATAAAATACAGCACCATTCAACAGCCCTCCAACTCAGGGCATTTTCAATCTTACTGTCTTTAAGCAGCTGGAGTAGCCACTTGGCAAGCATTTCTGCTGCGCGTCTGCCTCAAATGGTGAGGTAGTATGCCCTGGGCCTGCCCGAGGAGGACAGCGTCGGGCTGACGACGATCCCGGTGGGCGGATTGTAGCGCAGCGTCCACGAGGGTGGCGGGTACATTCGTCATCTGTAGGGCTCGTGGCGCTTCTTGCACTTCTCCCTAGCGATGTAGCAGAGAGCAATGGTAATCAGGAGAGTGATGGTTATGCCCATACCGACGCTTGTCCATATTATCGTCTCGTTCACCCCGCTCTGGGAACGACCTGGAAAAATGCGTGACTGATTAGTTTGGATTTGAGCTTGGGTGAATGGAGCCAGACTCTTGTGAATCAGAATTAGAAAAATTTCTTCTTTTTGCTGATAAACGTTTTTGTAAAGTTCTTTATAATGATAATATTATTTTAGGCAACCTAAATGTCATTTGAGAATGGTTACTGAATGATATAATGTTAATAAATTTCTCTATTGTTAATACAATATTACTTTGAATTTAACTAGATGCTTACTCTGTAAATTTGATTCAGAGAAATTCACTGAAATTGAAATTCATCGTGAATATTCGCTACTTTACAACTAAAATGCTGCAAGTAATCAATGTATAGTTGCACCATTTTAGCTGTAAAATAGTCAATTTTTATACTGATTTAAATTTAGAGAGTATATCAGGGCAGACCAGGGCATAGCAGTCCACGTGGTAAATTAAAAAACACTTAATATCATTTGATATTATTACTCAATAGGATAATTTAAGAACACCAATGGTGCGGCACAATCTTGTGGGATTGTTATACGTATAATATACATGTTGCCGCATATTTTTATATCATGAGATATTACGCATTTTTAATCCTAACTTGAAAGCTAAAATGCCTTCGTCTCTCCTCTCATCATAAAAAATATTTAAAGTTTAAAATAAAGAAATAAATTCTTGAAAAATTTATTTGTAAATAAATTTTATTTTTTATAATCAAGCTAAATATTTTTAAAAAAGCTAAAACTAAAAAGCGTAACTGTAGCGTAAGAAATTAAATTTCGCAATTTTTCTCTATATTTGAGTGCTTTAACCTTAGTTTGAAATATGTCAACATTATTGTCATATGTACACATATACCTAAAAATTTATATAGAATTTAGAAGCTATGTAGTTAAAAGGTCTAAGAAAATATTAACTACTAAAATATAGATTGAAAAGTTTTGTAAACAACTTAAATGGCAAAGAAACTATAAAATCTTCCAAGCAATACAACTTGTAGATATTAACATCTTTTTTCTTACTTTCAACAAATCGAGCTTTTTCAACTACATACATATTTGGAGAACATTTTGGCTCTCAAAATGTGAATTTCCAATAAAAAATTTTATCGAGTAAGATATATCTGTACAAATAGTTATACAAGTGATTTGTAGGTGAAAATTGGATTTTGAAAATCACGCTTCAAAAATAAAATTTTTCTTGGACACTTATTTTTACTTATTTCCATTATTATTTCGTATATTTTAACAAAGGTTAAAATTTAATTTCTTGGAAAATTAATATGATTAATATTTTAAT
Organism: Eupelmus urozonus; assembly: GCA_900480035.1. Taxonomy (NCBI): domain Eukaryota; kingdom Metazoa; phylum Arthropoda; class Insecta; order Hymenoptera; family Eupelmidae; genus Eupelmus; species Eupelmus urozonus. The sequence continues at coordinate 24,086 of UELX01000645.1, read as the reverse complement.
ATTAAATATTAAAATTAATATTTTTATATTTTTTAAAAATTGTAATTTATCTGATTATGTTTAATCTGATTCAAATATTAGTCTGACTCCTGAACTTATATTTTAGCGGTAAAGCGTAGCTCTACTATGTTTGTTTTTAAAATTTTTAGTCAAATTATCGTAAAGCAAGTAAGAGTAAAAACTTTAATTTTGTATCTCAAAATTCTCTGAAAAGCACTTGGAATAAATGAAATAGTAAAATGTTTATCTTATGGACGGGCGTACAAATTTTAAATCTTTTTTTTTTAGAAACAAACAAAAAAAAATTCTGAAAATTAAAAATTTTACTCTCGTACGTAAGTGAACGAAAAAACTGTAGAGAGCTCCGCCTTAATGATCGGCTGTTTGCAGCAGCTGTTGTCTTTGTTTTATGCGACTGTGTGCTCGTTTTTTTCTCAACTTTTTTTTCTTACTTTGTTAGACTCTTCTTTTTTATAGATTCTCTGTAGTGTAAAAAACATGCTGCACTGGTTGTGTAGATTATCATTCCGTTTGCGGGCGGTTGTATTTTGCCGCTTTTTGCCAGCTCAAGGACTTTTTTTCCTGAATTATTTTTCATTCTTTTTCGATAGACTTATATAGGGCATTTGTTCTAACAAAGTTTGCCGAGGCGCGATCAGCGTGAGCTGGCGGACTTTTATACTTTATATCGTGAACTTTGCTTTATTGGCTTCTTGCGGCGGATTTTTATGATAAATTTATTTCTTTACTCTTACCTCACAGCGGAAAAGTCGCTTTTTGTTCTTTACCGATCGACGAATTTTTCTTTTTTTCATTGTTTCATGCGAAAAAGAATATTGTCAACAGAAATATCTCTTTATGTCAGAATCGAGAATGACATTTCTTTTCATTTACTATCATTCAATACGGCTTTGATGCTTAAGTAAATAAAAAAAATTCACTTTGTACATTTCAAACAGGGGATTTGTGTTGCTTAATGCAAGTTTGCGCGTAAAATACAGCAGTGCCTTCAGAAATTTTTTAGAATTCATTACCGTGTCCTATTTCACAAAATAATATAATAGTGTCCATAATATTTCTTTTTTTATTATTATGAATATTTATTTCATTTATTTAACTTAATAATGCAAATAACAATATTTTTAATTATAGGTTTACTTTAAACAATTATTTTTCTGTTTGAAACAAGCAGTTTTTATTTCAAATATATGCCATACAAAAATCGATAAATTTATGTAAGTTCAATAGTGTAAAGTCAGCAGGAAATTTTGAGTTCTTTACAGTAAATTCAAATTTTTGGAGCCTGCTACTTTCAACTATAAAAAATCACATATTAGTATACAAAGTTTGTATGAACTTTGAAATTAAAAATCACCAACATGTTTCGAGTGATTTAAAATAAATTTTATAATTAAACTCTATACATAGCATGTATAACGTTCAAACAAAAGTTGCTAGATGTGCTCGACCTCCATTCGAATTCTGCCTAAGCTCTCATTTTACCCATTAGTTAATTAAATTAAGGTATTTATGAATATTTTCAAATCGATACAACGGTCAATCAATGTATAACAAATTTTAAAATTAATTTGATTACTGTATACTAAAATTATCGCAATTATTAATCACAAAAGACAACAATTTTAATTATCCACTCAAGTAAATGAACAACAAATTTGTGGAATATCTCTGCAAGTCCTTTACTCAGATAGTTCAAGTCATCTGCTTTAGCATACTAGATAGCTACTGAATTGTAACGAATTCTAAGCGGTACCTCGAGTATCTCTTGGGATCTTTGTAATCCTGATAACAAAACCTAATGATTGTGTTTAAATAGAGATCTGCGGTTTTAACAAATTATTCATCTCGATTGACGGCTTTTGTGAATTCCAATAGGGGTGATTATTTTTTGACGAAAATTGCATGACTGTCATTTCTCGCCCACATACTTTTTTCAGAAGTTCTGTTGTCGATCGAATTTCAAATGTCGTAACTGTCAGTTTGCTGGACAATATACACGCTTTTGTTGGAGAGCTGGCTCCAACAGCAGTCGAACTTTCGATTGGACAACTGACCCTTTACTGTCCCACTAATTTGTCTCTTTCTCGCTGTACATTGACGGAGAGAGATCTATTTGCAGATGGCGAGCAGCTGTAACGAAATTCAATCTTGCCAACTGTCCAATATTGAACAGGCAATGGATCAAGTCTCATTTTATTGTGTTACTTCCACCAATCATCAATTATAAAAACAGACCACTCTTATCCTTACTTTTAATATTTTTATCAAAATGAATTGAAATCATCAAATCTTCTGTTGATTGTAGCTATGAACTTCTTGCCCAGCTGATATTCTCCTCAATTCAGAATGTTTTGATTCAAGGTTTACCCTGAAAGTATCTATCCAAACAGCCGGCCGGACAGAGGCACTGGAGTGGCGAGCTGCAGACGGCGCGTGCGTCAGTAAGCTATGACACGCTTTTCAAACTTCTCGAGCTCTTCCTGCATCGCGCACTTCTGCGCGTTCAAGATCCTTCGTAACGTAGGATTCTACTCGGGAAGGCGTCTCTACAGAACCGATAATACGAAAGGGAAAAAGGAACGAGTTCTTCATTTTTCAATTGTTGAAATCACAGTTGAGAAATTTTGTTGGAGCTATAAATTTTTGTTGTTGCCATATATATATTTTTTATAGAAATTTATGTTACGTAGTGGATGGAAATTAATTTAGAAAACTACAATTCAAGATCGATTAATTTAACAAAGAAAAAAGAATAATTCAACCAGTCAGAAGTAGAAAATAACATAATTTGAACTCAAGCCAAGTTATGTCAGAGGGAATGACAGACGTGTTCAAGATGACTTGCGTTTGAATATTTTTCAAAAACATCAAGCGTACATATGTGAAAAAATGCAAAAAATGTTATACATTTTTGAAGCTTGGATAAGGATGTTTTGAATTCATACAAAATCAAATTTTATGTTTGACTCATTTAAATATTTTTTAAAATTTTCATTAATGCGGAAATTAGTTTTTTATTTAATATTATAAATTTATAAAAATATTATTATTTGATTTCTATAGTTTTACGAAAATTTAGAAACGAAAACATATTTCTATATACATTATATTGTTGAGCTCAGTTCATAAGAGAAACTTTGTACTCATTATCTCGAAAGCATAAAATGGAATCTAGCATAAATAGAGCTCGAGTTCAGGTCGTACACATCATTTGCTTACTTTATTCGTCGTCTTCATTTTCTTAAATATAGAAGCTATTATAACAGAAAATGATAACTTTGAACGTCTATTATTATGTTTGACGAAATAGTTATTTTTGAGAGTATTTTATCCAACTTAAAGAACATTCACATTTTTATATCCTATTTGTTAGAAAATATAACACAGTACATTTTGCTTTCTCGCTCATAGTGTATAACATTTATTTGACTTTTATTTATCCATTCGTATTTCATGACATCAATCCCCGAATAATAACATTGCTATATACATGAACTATCCTTGCTTTTCCACAATTACATTGTTGCACCTGCTGTATTTTCGCGTATCTCATCCAGTTAAAATTATCGATTCCATCGCCGACATAAATCAAAGCCCGATATCCGCGGGTCAACCCGACAAAAACGAACGTACTAAATTGTACTTGCGCGCGCAATGCGCGAAAAAAATTAAAAAAAAATGCACCCTGGAATAATAACGCCGCCGAAAGCGAACCGCAATTATACGTAACCCGGAGCAATTGGCCGCAGATCCGCGCGAAATTCATCCAAACGAGGAAAAAGCGTCCCGGCCATAACCATATATACTCGCTGCCAGTGCGTCATCAATAATTCAAGCTCGGATTTCGTTTGGGCGCGTTACAGTCCGCACTGAATAAGCAATCGCGTTTACGAGTGCAGCCGCTCAAATAGCCCTCTGCGCGCGCGTTGCCACGGCTATTGCGATATATAGGAGCGCGCGAGTCAACGCACTTGCCCAAGCGCGGACGCTTGACGTTTGCCGCTGATGCGCGCGGGGGCGGATGAGGCATTGTGCTTTTTGCCGGCGGCCGACGTTTCTTCTCGCTCGTAAAATCGCGCCATAAATCCAAGCCCTCGCGGGACTCTTTTCCGCATACGAAAAAAAGAAAAAAAAAATAGCGAAGCTCGCACGATATGAAGAAAAAAGCACGCAGCGCCACGCCTTATCGATCCGCGGAGCGCGCATCGACAATTGCAGCAGCCTGTGTATGTACATTCATATATATATAAATGTACATATATATACGGAGCGGTTCTTCTCTCAGAGTGCGACGGGAATTTTAAATCCCTTCTACGCTCGCACGTCGCACTATGCGACTACGAGGCGTCAGCCGGCGAGAATCTCGATTTGCCATGCTTTATTTGATTATTTTGAAATTGAAACACCACTGAATAAAACATGAAGAGAAAAAAGTAAAGGTCGTGCTGGCAGTGGTTCTAGGGATTGGTTATTAAGTTATTTTATTTAATGAATTTTATTCAACTTTAATAAGGCACTTCTGTTCATGAAGTTTTAATGTAACTCTAATAAATCACCATATTATCGTGTTTTCAAATGAATATTTTTACGATCGTGTAACTTTTTACGACATGGTTAAATTCTTCAAATTCTGTTATAAATGAGCTTTTATTTATTGATATTGCTTTTTGTCGGTGCACAATTTCATGGTGGAAATGAATAATCTCTCTTGGGTACAACACGTTTAGAGATCATCATAATTCATTAAAGCTATTGTTAACATAACAGTAATAATATTTCGAAAATTTATTCATGAAGCAGCTAATTAAGCTCCTGATTAGCCACTATACAAATTATTTAATAAACTTGTAAAGCTGATATATGTTTGAGAGCTTTCGCAATGATTTATTAGTTTTATAAAATAAGTATATTTATCAATGATTTTTAAATGTTGATGTAGGCAGTACAAGTGACCAGAAATGCTTTATAAAATATTTAAATTTCTTTTAATTTTCATCTTTTATTGACAACCAGTGCACTATACATGTGTGTATAGTACCTTTTGCCACATTTGAATATAAAGTTGTTCCAGTTATTTTAAGCATATTTATACTTTTGCAACTATAACTATGAAAGTTTAATGAAACAAGAAAATAATAAACTGCATGGAAAATGAAAGTTGCAAAGTTAGGATGAGAAAGTGTAAGGACGAATTCTTTGTTTCGTTTTCTTGCCTTTACTTTTGTGATTCACACAGACAATTGCCAATATAACTGTGCAGGTGTGCAAAATGCCGACTGTTTCATATTTCAAATCTTAGGAAACACACATTTCTTTATAGACTTGTTTGAAACTCTGGAAAACTCGCAGTTCCCGTTGGCAAAGAAAAGTAACTTATTTCAAAGTAGCAAAAGGTACCTTGAGCATATCAACTACAACTATAACCATGCCAACTATTTGACTATAAATATATAAAAATACCCGTTCCGTGTCATTCGAGTATAAGTGAAAGCTTGGCGCGCTATTAGTGTATTGTGTGTGAGAATGTGCAAAAGACCGCATGTGAGCAATATAAACTATCTTGTGTACTTGGCAGCGTTGTATGATGAAGAAAATAAAGGTACAGATATATAGATTGATCAGCTGTACCTGTTAAATGGTCAAACCTGCTCCGGGCTTGCGCCATCAAAGTGGTTTGGTCGTTCCGACGGTTCACGAGGGACTTAGAGCGCGCTGCGCGCACACACACTAACGGGATCAACGAGAGGGCAAGCGTCCGATTCAATGGACGACAATCGCTCCTTAAAGGGCAAGTTAGCCAGTCGATAAATTACATGGGAATGGCTTGTGTGTTATTTTCGAGAGGAGAGAGAGAAAGAGAGGGAAGCATTTTGCGGTTATCTACAAGCAACTCGCGCCACGTGACGCTGTGGGCAAGTATACGTGTACGTGATTGCGGCACCTCATATTTCGCGCTCTTCCGGAGTATTGACATTCCTTATCCTTTTCCCGAGTCTCGGCGCGGCCCCACCGGCTTTAGCGTTATATAGAGCGCGCTCGTTCTCCTCCTCTCTTTTAGAAATTTTTCTCTCCTCTTTGCGCGCGCTTTCCTTTCCTCGAGTTTGCGCGCGCAGCTCCCTTCGGAGAATCGGCGCACTCGAGATAAATTCGCCCGAGTCGTGAGGACCGACGGAGGAATTCAGCCGGAGCTTTCTTACGCCGAGCTATTGGCCGATAGGTCTTTTAATCAATTTTCCATAGAATCGATAATTAATGCCTCTCATTACGCTGGCTCTATAGAGGATATCAGGCGCCGGAACTTTTCCTGGCTAGCTTTCAAAAAACTTCTGGCTTTTCGTTTTTCGCGCGCGTTCAAATTTTTTAAAAGCATGCTCGTTTGCTCAAGACGCATCATTGCACGACACATATTTCTAAAACACAACAGCAAATTATTAAGACATTGATTTTTTTCAACACTCTCCAATGCTGCGACACATCTATCTACTTCTCTATCACACACAAAATTACACATTTTCTTTGAAATGAAAAAATTTAACCGGTTGCTATCTCACTCGAAATAAAGGTGAAAACGTATAATAAAAATAACAAAAATTCCAGCTATTCAATTAAAATTCTCTATGTAGGCATTAAATTTACTTCTATCGCTAAAAATACTAATTGGATGTAAATAGCTTCGTAAAAGGTACTCGTATTTACTATCAGGAAATTCCCTCTTTCCGATCAAAGTCAATTTAAAGCCTGAAAAATGACCTTTTGGCAGAGAGCTGACGAAAATTTCGTAGTGCATCGGTCTATTTGATGTAGCTCGTTACCAAAGCATGCAAATCAACGCGCGCGCGTATGTCGAGCGAGGCTAATTTTTATTCGTTCAATATTGATTCTCCGATCAAGCAGCTAATTAACAGAATACACTCTGATTAATTTTTGCTAATTTTTTTTTAAATAACTTTCGATAATTTCTTAAACTTATGTAACGCGCTATAATGCGTAATATATAGATAGTCCTTGATCATTAATTTTACGTTAAAATGCCCAGGCAACAATAGAACCTATATCCATGCAAATAAAACGTAAGCATTAAATCACGAGTTCTGGAAAATTCAGTGCTGGGCCTTAACTAATAAATTGAATATTGGTAATGCAAACAGATTTTTTATCGCGACTTATCTCTTCGTGTTTGAACACTGGCACGGCTTGCGAATTGTCAGCCGTATATTTTACTGCCAATTTACATGAATACACACGATTTAAATGCCTATATACATATACGCTCGCCCAAGTTGATTAACACCCTGGAAAATGCGTTCTGAATAGGTTATAACGCGCCCGGTCACGCATCATTCGGCGTTAATCCGCTTTAATTTTAATTATACCAAAGCACACACACACACACACATACACTTATACATGCACACACACGCACATTCACTCACACACACATATTCTCACACATACTAATCGACTGAACGCAGAGCGACGAGTCGCCGAAATAGATCACCCTCGCTAACGAACGGCATTATTTTAATAGTCCACAGCATTCAGCGAAATACTCTGCATACACACAAACACAAACAGACACATACACACACACACACACTGGGAACTCGGCAAAATGCACCGAGGAGAGCTGCGTATGCAGGATCCGTTTCATTAAAATGCACGGGCGTGATCGCGTGGATAAATAAATCAAGAGCCTCGGAGGCTCGGTAATTCTTTCACTCTCGTATATCTGCAGCAAAAGGTATGTAGGTACACACACCTGTGTGAAACACGAGAGGGAGAAGACAGAGGAGAGGGCTGGATCGTATAGCTCATCCGATCGACGCGGGCTCGATATACTCGATTAGGTGCATTCTGCCGATCCATCCATTTCCACTGGCTTAAACTGCTCGCATCAGCAGCAGCAGCAACGCTCCAGTCTGCGGCTATCATGTCCGGATTCATTTGTAACGCGCCGATCGCGCGCCGAATGCACTATATAGACACGTATAATCGATTCATGCTTTCATGTACGGATGCTACACAAAAAGAGAGAGAGAGAGAGAGAGAGAGAGACAGAGAGAGAGGAAAATACCACAGTCACGACAGAGAGTTAATAGGTATATATTATTTAGCTGTTACAAAGGGCGCGGGTGCAAGTAGCGGCAGTCGATCCAGGTTTCGCGCGTCAATTTTAAATGGCTTTCGATTGCGCAGAGGCGAGCTTTCGCTTTTGTAAGCGCGCTCGCGAGCCCCTGCATTAATTACATTCTTGACGCTAAGCGAAATGCTTGCCGCGTTAAGTCAGATCAATTATTTAATCGGACGTAGCTCGCCGGCTCGGATGTACGGCTTTGTTTGCGAGTAAGGGCTCGAAAAATTATCTGGACGGGACTTTTCGTTATTAATTAGTGTGAATGATTAAATTTTGATGTGCGCTCGAATGAAAATAATTGAAAGCTCTTGGCTCGATAAACTTTTCGTTACGGCGGTGTTACGCAATTATAAAATGCGCTTCCATTGTGTAATTTATTCAATTTTTAAAATACACGTTTCACTGAAGCTTTATATTTTTTGTGTTAATTAAATGAAAAAACCATTGTACATTGGATTTTTCAATAATGAGAATTATTACGTGAATTTTAAACAAGTTTATATCACTCTATTTTAACAAAATATTAATATACATCTAAGCAACGTGAATTAGTTTTAAATTATATTTCCGATATATTCAATATCGTAATCACCCAATGAAATTGCACAATTTGCCAACACTCTATCCAACCCGATACAAATGCAAAACAGATTGAAGCACCAAAAACCTCGCGAGTTTATCGCCGTAAACGTTCGCGCGACGCTTGCTCAGAAAAAAGAAGAAAAAAAGCACTATCCCCACATAAAAATGAGATCAGCGCGCGTGCCGCAACCGCAGCGCGCGCTGCTATACGCGCCTCGTTGCTGTCATTGTCCCGCAGCCGCGCGAAAGCTCATACGCGTCAAAACAAATCTACGTTTTGAATCAGTAACTTTCGCTGATGCGCGCGGGAGACTGCCACTTGCACCTGCGCCGTCGTTCCCGTTTATATAGGTATATATATATATAAGTGCAGCTAAAAATACGCGACATATGGCGAATAAATATACACGTATATATGTATGTAGGAAAAGGACAGCGAAGTAGAGAGTGAGAGAGTGAGAGAGCCAGGCAGCAATATTTTCAATACCATTGTGCGAGGAGCTGTAAACGCCACCCCCTTTACCGGCAACGCGACCGCCTACTGGCATTGTTCTCTGATGCTGAGGGCCTCGTCGCTGCTGCTGTCGTCGACGTTCGCCACCTCGTCCTCGTCGCTGCCTCCCCTCCGCCTCCTCCTCGACGTCGCGTGGCTGCCTGTCACGCTGTGTCACCTGCAATGCACCAAAGTAGCCCAGTTAGAGAATTGCACAGCGAGCCCCTCAAGTGCTCCACTACGCATGGACTAAACGAGCTGGGGCTATTATTCCACCAAGGCTCTTTATATAACGTTTCATTTTTTATTCTCTACCGCACGGACGGCGGGCGTTAAAGTTTTAATTACTTAATCTCTCTTTCGGGGCTCTAATTGCGCCGTTTAACGCACTCGCCCGTATTCATGCGCGTTTCTAAGGCGCTCGAGCAAATTATGCTTAATTATGATTTATGCTATAAAAGACATTTTTCTCTTTTTACGCTCCTTTTAATCGTTGAATATTTTTTGGAGAGCAGATTAAGAAAATCGAGCTATTTGTAAGAGAAATGAGATCTTTACGTTAACCTGCTTACTCGGAATAGTTTTTCCATATCCCATTTCCATTTTTATTTATTCCTCTTTTCTATTAATCCATCCAAGCGTATTTCCTGTACGCTCAAAACGCCGAACAATAGGTTTGCCGAAAAAAAAAGTAAACACGAAAATTCATCGCTGCGAAAAACCAATCCGACTTAAAAAAAAATATTTGCCGCTGCCCTGGCGTTTCCGCTTTGAGAAAGCAAAATCCGCGCTTCGGCCGGGGCGCTGGCCCGCGGCACACACAGAGCGCGCCGCACCAGTGCGTATACGTGCAGATGTTTTATGGGGTCGTGCGCGTCGGGCTCACACGACGCGGCTAAAAAAAGCTTTTACACCAGCAGCGGGGTGGCTCCAGTTTCCCCGACTAACCTTTTATATTTCGGTATCGTTGTCGCCCTCAGCAGCCGTTAAAGCTCGTTTAATAATCCGAGCCAAGCGAGCGCAAAAAAAGTCGATTGATTTTTCATTCGCTTAGGACCTGAGGCCGGCTCGATGCATATTTATAAGCGATCCGCGAAGATGCGCCGAGGGTCGATTGATAGCCGCTATATAGGGGGCGATTAGGCTAATTGCAGTTTCGCGCGAACGGCTTGATTGCGTTCTTAGGTCGGGCGCGCGGGCGGTGGGCTTAGCGCCGTTGATGGGGCTGATTTATGATTTGAGCGACAGGTGCTGAGAATGCGCGGGTTAAAGCGGCTGTGTTCGTGCGAAGTGCTGGGAAGGTCATCAATTAAACGGCCGCGCCAACTTTTTAACGGTGGCCGTTGCAACAATGCTTTTTACGAGGGAACTTGGGCTGATGGTAGGGTGCCTTTCGTTTTATTGTGGGATACTTCAATTGCGATTCTGTACAACTAGAATGTTAGTGTTTTTAGCTAACGAGAATGTTGATGTTTGAAAATGGATTAATTTTCGATTGTTGAACGTAGCTATAATCTATACTTGTTTTTATATTCAGAACAATTCGGATGATAACATGAAAACTACGTTCAATAAAGTTATACTGGGAGAAAAATATTTACTACTTTTTAAACAATATTTTTAACTAACAAATTTTTAATTTAATCAATCAAAATATTATTGTGAAAATAAATTTTCTTTTAGAATATTTTACACATACGGACATTTAATACTGTTATATTTTCTTGTCTTTTTTTAATATTGTGAAAGCATTCATAAAAGTGATCTTTTAGAATTAACAAGGTTGCTACCTTGAGTTTATTGCATTTCGTGTAAAGTAAAATTCATCTCACTTCTACCAAGTATAATTTACCCACATAATTGAGTTTTCGACACAATGAAACCGCGGTAAAGTAAAGAAGCTTGATCCTTGGTGAAAATAAAAGTGCGCTTTTCGCACATTGCAGTAAGAAATTGGACTAATGAATTTTTTTTTAGCTCTTTCAAATTGCATTAAAATTCTTAATGCATCGCTACTTTTTTGCTAATCTTGTTTATCAAATATTGTAATTACAAAATATCTTATTGGATATTCTTAAAAGTATTTAAGAATTAATTTGATACATTTATAGAAGTTTAAAATACTACGAAATTCAAAGATTATTAAAACTGTCATTAACAACTCTAGAAGTTTCATTCTTATGTCTTTTGAATTAAGTAAATTGTTTTAATCAACTTGTTTTGAAACTTGTTTCAAATGCTTATTCAATTGTACGTTATAGAATTGTGAAAACTTTTTGTTATTCTCTTATATCGTAAGATTTGAATTTTCAAACTAATGTGTCGTAAAACTTTTTTTTTAATAAAAAATATGGGTAAGATATTTTTGTTATGTTATTTTCCATTTTTAAAAAATTTCTCGTCATCAAGTTGTTATTTTAATTAAAATAAACAACATAACATTTCCATATTTTTTATATTCAGAAAAATTTAAAATTAAATGTACAAAAATGGGTTCCCGCATGCTGTACAATAAGGGTGGTTTTAAACTAAGTGCTTATTTTGAAAATCTAGTTATATCTCTTTAATCTCTTTACGGCCGGACCCATGTGCGTGAATATATTTTAAATGTACTTTAACCGATATCGCAGGTGAATAAGTTAATAGTAATTTGACTGATATAATTATATTAATAAACAGAATTATTTCTACATTTAACCAAATTTTACAAAAAAAGACAATTTTGATACATAATTAATTGGCTTAATTAATATTGGCTTCGCCAAAATATTCAAACCTTGCCGACCTTTCGTTTTGTTGCAACAGTAAGACAAGATGATTGTATTAAGTGTAGTTATATTAATTTAAAATTTAATATTTTACTATGATTATTTTTGTCTGTCGTATTATTTACTTACTATTTAAATGATATGAGGCGATAAAATAAGTTGTGAACAATAAAGTAATTGATATTGATTTTTATTGTTCATGAATTTTAAATGAATTATCTGTGATAAAGCTAGCTATTAATATTCAGCATAAACCATAACAAGTTGTAAATGAACATACTGTTTTTATGTACTCAAACAAGTACTTTTTTTATTTTCTTCTTAATTATTATTATTATTATATTTTTTCTCACAATAAATAATGAAGGATTTTTAGAACATGGTTCATTGAAGATCGAAGTATACCTTCATTCAAATTTCAAGCCATATTAAAGGGGAGATATAAAACGCATGATGTATAGCTTTTTTTATTGAGAAAAGTTAAATAATACTGATAAGAAAATGAGTTATTATCATATCTTGAAAGATAGATTAAAGTTTAAGCAAGAATTGTATAGTAGCAAGTTATATATGATATTAAAGAAATTTTTATGAAAATAAGTGCCTTTTTTCCAGAATATTTACGTGAAACTTATTCATGTCTTTCAAAATATTGTAAGAAAATCTTCAATATATTTATGCTCCACATAACGATAAGGGATAAAAATATTATTGTTATTTTTGGATATCTTAAGGCATTGTATTTAAAATACCTGTTTTTATTGATACTTAAAGTTTAATAGTAAAAGGTATCTTACTGTTTGTTATTTAAAAATCGATTTTTAAATAAATCAGGCACAAATAAATTAAATTTTTATTCTCGTTTCGCAAGGTTTTATTTCTTTTTACATTTGTCATAGATAAATGGATTCCAACTTATTTAAATATGCAATCTTTTAAAATTACAAAAGCTAAAACAGCACCTCCATTATAATTTTCAAAGTCTCTAAAAAACAGACGCTGCATATTTGCACCTCTTGAATCTCCAAAAACAAATCCAACTCCATAAATGTGTAAATTTACATCAACACTCAACCAGTCGAGCGCAAACATTTACATTTTTACAGCTAACGCGTCAAGATCTCGACATCCCTGATAACTTTTCGAACATGGGTCCTCATCCATTCGCAGTCAAGTCCCGTAAATCTCCCACCCCGAACTGCCTTCCCCACCCAGTCGAAAAAAGGAAAAAGTCAGCCCTCGTCGCGATAGCCGCGACGCGACAAACGGAAAGCGATAATCCGTAACGCGCCGGTATCCAAATCCGAGTCTCGCTGGTAGGATCGATGGCTGGATTCTCAGAATCCCTGCGGATTCGCTCTTGCGTAGCTGCGAAGGTATCCGTGGTAGCGCCTAAGCTATGCGCCCTCGTCATTTTCGCCCGCGGCGCGGCCTCGGCTGCAGCAGCGCCGCTGGATTATGAGCGCGTCACGGTGGCTTTTCCGCGCCCAGGTAATTCCATTAGCCGGCTGATCAATTATTCCGAGACTATCTCTGGGTATGCATACTTTGCGCGAGTATTAGGAAGATTGGGGGAGGGGGAGGGGGGTGAGAATGGCGGAAGGAATATAAGTATATTGTATAATAAAAGTTTTATGAAATTCAAGTGAGTAAACTGACTAAGAAGTAAATGATAATCGCGTATTTGGGTGCGCGGTAAAAGTTTGGAACTTAAGTTTAAAATCTCGTTGACGAGGAGCTTGGCGCCGCAGGTTTTAATGTATTCGTAATTAAAATTCATGACTAAATAAAATAGGTTAGTTCATTTACCTTAAATAATACAAAGTTTGTCCATCTAAGTGGTTTTATTAATATCTAAAAATTGAAGTGCTAAAGTAAACGTATTACAAGGTTACTAGATTATTCTCACTAGTTTGAGGTTAGTAATAAAATGTAAATAATGTCTTGGACTTCTTTTATAAAGAAATTCAGAAGAAAACAATATTTAAGTATATAAAACTGTTAAAAGAAGTAAAACAAAATTATTCTAAATTTCTTCTCTACTAAAATATTTTACGCATAACGCAGAAGAACATATTATCAGGGGTGTAGCTTCAGAAATTTTAACTATGTCAAATTTTCCACTAACGTATTCCAAATTTCGTTCACGTATTTCATATTTCTATGATTAAAGCAATTTAGGTCATTTTACGTGTCAAACTTAAAAGTACCTAATAATTTTATGTGATTCTATTCTTTCATTTTTATTTTATATTCTTTTATGTCCTTTATGAATATCCAGCCGGTATAAGTATCTGATTTTAAAAATAAGGTACGGTCGTTCCCGTGAGCGCAGCCTGATTTATGGCCAGTTTTTACACCTTCATCTTCTTCAACGGTTTAGCTTTAACAAAAGCTTATTTTCTCTTAATTAAACCTTAAAAATAAAGCTACTACAGTCAACTATTTCATTAAAAAGTTGAATTTTTTAACAAAGTGACAATACTATTTATTAAACTCTACTCTTTCAAACAAACTTCCCGCACTAATTTTCCACGTCTACACTAAACTAATAAATACAAAAGCTCTCTTTTAACATTTCATCAAGCTCTGCAATTTAAACAACAGAGAAGCGGCTTGTCCCGGCCAAACAACTGGATTTCCCAAACTCTCAAGCTCCTCGCAATTATATCGCGCAAAAGGTTCAATGGGCCGTCGGTCGTTTGAACAAACCCTTCCAAAGCCTCGAGCCCGAGATCATCCCCCGCTTAACCGGCCAGTTTTTTCTCCCATCCGTACGAAGCAGGAGAGAAGCTTCCAGCAGCTCACACAGCCGAATGCACGCTTATATACTCTGGGCGCATGCACAAAGGCGTGGCTGCAGCAGCGCGCGCGTCGAAAGTTTCGCACCAGAGCGGTAGCAGCAGCAGCAGCAGCAGTGCTACGGCAGCACGAAACTCTCCCGCGGAACCATTATACCTACTTCGTCGCCCGATGCGCGACGATAATTTCAGTCCTCGCGCTCTCGCGCCCGGTAATTGAATTTACACGCCCGGCTCTCTGGCCCTCCCGGGAGTGCTGGAATTCTCCCTCTTTTCATTGGCGATTTTCGTCCGCCTTCGTAATTGCTGGCGGCCCCCCCGAGCATTCGGCTAAATAAATAAAGTGGCCAAATTGCAGCAGGGGAGAAAATGAAAATGCACGCGGAGTATCGAAAAATTTCGTCCTCGCCGCGATTGCGCCCGCTCTCTCTCTCTCTCTCTCGAGCGTGATTTGATTTACAAATGCAGCCGGATCTGCCGGGGGCATGTGCGACTATTAACATAAAAGTCCCCTAAAGTCCTGCCCTGATGTCGTAAAACCGCGAAATTTTTTCCTTCCTTTCCCCCCCCCCCCCCTCTCTGTCTCTCTTATAATTTATTTTTATTTTTAGAATATTTAATCATGATTTTAAAATTTATTTATAAATCACGTTGAAAGTATTACTTCTCTTATAAACATTATCTCGTAATGGATAATTACGCACCAAAATTTTATTGGAAAATCGCAAACGTCGAAATTAAGTAATTATTCGTGAATTGTAATTGTATGAACAGCTTTTAAAGGGATAATTCGTAAATTAGATGACATTTTAAAATTTTCGACCAGCGGGAATTCGAAATCAGATAAAAGTAACTTATTCGAAAACGTTTAATTTTTCAACTAAATATCGAAGTGTTCTGATTCCGTATTTAATAACACGTATCACTAAAGCATTGTAAAGTAATGGTAAATCGAAGAAACTTAGTTTGAATACCTATGTACACAATACTTTGTGTATTGAAATAGGCTGTGGCTAAACGGAGTTATAGAGTCTTATGTCAATAAAAATATGAAACTCTCTCCCTCTCTTTGTCTACGAACGCAGAATACTTCGACCGCGCGAATCGCGCAAATAGTCAGCTGGTCCGCGATCCGTTAGCGCAAAATTGTCCGCAGCTATGCGCATATATAGGTCGTAATTCAAAGCTTTTTTGCCGGCCCCGTCCGGCTTCTTTCTTTCCCCGAGAGCAAGTGAATTATTGAAGTTGACGACTCCGAGGCTGCGCGCCTCTGTATATATAAGAGCGAGTGGGAGGAGAGAGAAAGGCATTTTTCACGCTTTATTCTTCTTATTAAGGGAGCATTCTTGCTTTCTCGGGGAGGCGATATTTTTCTCGGTTACGAGGGGGAGATGACCGATGTGTGTTATGAGAGCAGCGCCCGAGGCTCGCCAGGAATCGACGGTAATTTCATCGGCTAACTCGGATGGGCAAACTCGAGCCGGCTGTAGAATGTGACAGATGATTTGTATCGAGAGGCAAATATTTGGTTAGAAACCGGCTGATCGTCGGCGGGCTTTTGTTGGACTGTTTTGAATATAGATTTGAAATTTTATAGCGGCGTATTCTTTTTATGGAAAGCGGTTGATTCTATTTTTAATTTGGAAGAGAAAATAAGAGAATCTCTATTGGCTATTGTTCAGTAAAGTAACGTTGTTTTCGCTGTACAATTTTGTTTGGAAATATTTTGTTGCCGATAATTTATCTAAAATCGATTGATGGTCTATTCAATAAGATGTGTTGGGCGATAAAAGAAAACGATAAAATCGATACTATAGGAAAGGAGATAATTTTTGAAATATGAACGTTTTAATCGTAAATCGAATTTTTAGTGCACTGATTCAGTTATATTTTTAACGAGATCATTTTTTTCTAATCATATAAAAACGTGAATGACGCTATTATTAATTTTAGAAAATATTTTGCAGAAACTTTTCAATCATCTTTGATCTGTTATTGATCCTAAATAAATGTTTTATATTCTTTTCTCTCGGATGATAAGATCTCCAATTTGATATTTTGTATTTCTGATCGGAAGAAAACAAAAGGAAACCACAAATACACGTCAGCCGTTAATATACTTTCCGGCAGAGGATGTTGGATGAAAGATTCTCTTCGAGTAATAGATTTTATTTCTTACATTTAGATTGGAAATATGTCATGTTTAATATGTACATTTATAAAAACACCTCTATTATAATGATGATTCAAATAAGAGATAATATTTACACGAATAAGAAAACATTGTCGAACTAATAATAAAAATCAGCCCGCCCATACCCATCCATTTTCCCCTGAACTCATGTAAATACGCACGTCAAATATTATTACAGCGAGTTTAGCTAAATTTTCTTAAAACTCTGAAAGGTTCAATTACTCAGTGAATTCAGCTTTTCCTCGAGGGGCGCATTACCATACATCAGCGGGCGTACACTTCCGCCTTGCCGTCTACCTACATATACACGCGGAAAAAAGTTTCTCCTATTTTACACTCGGCGAGCCAGCTCGAAAGGGCCTCGGAATTATGCAACGCTCGGCGCTTCGTGTTCGATAAAATCTGCGAAAAGCAGATTCCCATGCGTCTCTCTCGCCTTTTTTTAATGATGTAACAGGACGTAATAACGTCAGCAATCAAGGCAATTTCGAAGAAGCAAGTTTGTTACTACCCTTCGCTAACCCGCTAAAACTCGATAAACCGAAAAGTTCGCCGCCAGAAGAAACGCGAGTCTATAACGCCGGCCTGAATCTTTTATCGTTCCTCGGCGCGCCGAAATTGCCGAACTTTACTTTTAAGCAACATCCGGCCCAGAGCATATGCGATAAGCGAAAAAAGAAGCGGCGCCGACAGGATCCTCAGGGTCGGGAAAAAATTAGCTCCGCCGGCGGCGAAAGTAACGCCGCTAGCCGCGGATTAGCCTACTTCCTGCGCCAGACGGCTTTCTCATTAATCAGCGCGGCGCGCGAAAGCCGCTGCGCGCTCTTCAGCGCGATATATTTCCCAGCGGGGCGCGATCTCTCTCGAAAAAGCCCCTCGGAAGCTGTTTCGTCTGTTGTCCCGCTCTCGAAGAAAATTCAATTTGTCGCGCTGATCCGGCGCTCGCGCGTGGAGCTTTGGCATCGCGCGGAGATGAGAATCGAGTTTTGAGGCTGCCCGGCTGCTGAATTATGCCAAAGTGGTATATCCCAGCACTCTGGGTGCGTGAGCGCTGCGGCTATGTGCGCTGTGTACATAAGGGAGTGGCCAGCTGCGACGTCTTCGCGCGCGCAGCCACACACATATATACATATACGTATACACGCAGGGGAATTCGCGCGCGCAGCGCCGGCACGTTTACTCGTTTACCTATATGTGCGTGTACGTGCGTCGACCGCGCTCATATAGACAGACTGAGAAAGAGAGGGTGGGGGGGGTGGCTCGTTCGGCGCGCGTGTAGATATACATGTATATATAGGCGGCGTTGGGATTTGACGCGGATAAATCGAAGGGAAAACGTTGGGTTGGTTGCGCGCTAATTAAACCTGGAGCAGGGCTGCGGTGGACCGCTTTAATTTCGCCGGATCGGCTGGTCTGTCATACTCCGGCCGTGCCCGTTTACTCAGAGCCAAGGGCTAATTTTCGCGGTGCGCTCGAACCGGCGCCGTCAATCAGCGCGCTCGTGTCCCGTTTGATTGAATTCGCATAGCGATATAGACTGGCAAATACACACTTCAACAGCTGGGAGGATGATAAAAGAGTTGTAAAAAAAATGTGGCAAAGTAATTACCGCATTTAAGAAGAGTCGCGTGCACCATCGATCCCGGAGACGATCGCTGGCAGAGCAATCAGGGAGCGCTGCTACTCCCGGCACAACAGGAAATTACGCTCTGTCGCGCGCGCCCCAAGAGCGCACAGCCTTTCCTTCCCCTCCTCCTCCTCCACTCGGCCACTCGACTCCCTCGATCCTTATATCTTCCTCCGATCTTCTCTCTCTCTCTCTCCGCCTCAATTTGTTTACCCTCTCAATCCCGGCACTGGCGCAGCTGTGCAGAGCACTGTATATACACGCGAGGACCGCTTGCGAAAATCCCGGCCGACCAAACTCGGACTTTATCCACTCGGAAAGCTGGTTGCTACAGCTTGTATACAGGCCGGGGGTATTACGGCCGCGATCCTCTTGTCGCGCGCGCACAGGCAAAGCCAGAGATATAAAACGCGTATTTGCGGGCGCTCGCAGACGCGAGATGCCGTGAGATATGCTGGGCTTGCGTCGCTCGCGGAGGCCAGCAGCCGACTGATACCTCGGCGTTAGCGCTCGTTTAATAAGGGTGGCGCTTGCGCGCACACAGCCGCGCAGACGGACGAGCGAGAGAGAGAGAGAGCGTTCACACCGAACTTCCCGACCAAGGACGAAGGAGCCAGACGGAGAAAGAGAGACTGGATATATATCGAAGGGGCGGCAGTCTGCAGCCGTACACACGCTCAGCCGAGTCTGTATGTATAAGCAAGGAGGTCTATACTTTTGGCCAACTCTTTTGGCGCTGCTCGATCTTTTTCTTGCTTTTCCCAGTTACAAGGCGCTGCCGCGCGGCCGGATTATCTTACTCTCTTCCTCCCGCTTTTTCCGCTGCGCGCGCGCGCGCGGGAGGAACGGCCAAATAATAAGATACATCTCCCGCGGCGCCCTCGTAAATTCAGGATGTCTCCGAGAGCTGGAGGAAAGGAAAATTTTACGCCCGACTATATCGGCTTTCCCTTCCCTACGCGCCGGCAAGCTGTGAACGCGCTCGAGCGCGATTTTGTTATGCGCGAGGCGTTCGATTGTTGGTCGTTATCGATGTGTGTGTATATGCCCGGCTGCCCGTATACACAAGCTTCTTTTGCTTTTCTTTGCAGAGAAAGGCTCGGGCGGGCGAGTGTAATGGGATGGCGGTCGCGAGAAATTGAACCCTTGTTTCGGGCCTGACTCGGCAGTTTGAGGGAAACTTGCTGGCTTTTGGGTTTTAACTTTCGAAAGGGGGAGGGATGATTGCGGCTTGTTTTCCAGATCGAGTTAAATAGTTTTCAAAGCTTGATTTAATTGCTGAATTATTAGGGATCGGGTTGGAATGGAAATTTAAAATATTCAGCCGGGATAATATGATATTTAAAATGTAAGATTAAATTAAAATACGCTTCTACGTGTTATTTATTTTTAATAAAGCTGTTTTAAAAAATGCAATCTTCGAAATGAGCTGCTGCTACTACTAAGGTGTTTATTTTTTGAGAAAGATTTATTTTTCTAGACAGTTTGTAATTGGCCGTGTAACAAAGATAAATCTTTTGCCGTCATTTGTTATCTTGTGCTTCAGCTGTAAATATCCGATGCCAAGCTGCTCGGTCAAATTACTTTTTATTGATTATTAAGCAATATTTTTTAATTAAATATTCGGATTATATAAATAAATGTAATTATTTTTTTATTACTTTTAAGTATTTAAAATAAGAATTGTATTTTTAAATAAATATGAAAATTAATATAATGGAATACTGATTTCCTTTTAAAATAATCCGTGAATGACTGAGCGGTTCAATAATTTCGAAAAGGGATTGAGAATGCATTTTTCGCGATTATGCATTTAATCGAATTTAATTGTTATAATTAAAAATAAAAATTATTTTCCTTCAATTACAGAAAAGTACTTTTAATGCAATCTCGATAAGATTCATGAATTGCATACCTATAGAAAACTTTAACCAAAAATCAGAATGTCGATGAATTCCGCTATCGAAGTATGGTATTGGCAGTTCTAGGACTCTGAATACTTTGCTTGTTCTGCATAAAGTCAGAATCCGGAAAATTAAACTATTTTTAGTCGGGTTCCGAAGGAATACGTTAATTAAACATTTTAAACAGTAAGTTTTTCACGGTATTATTAATAGCTCTTCTACATTTTAAATTAAATTATTGTTAATAAATTCTTAAATTAAATTAAATTATTATAACTCTTCTACATTTCGAATTAAATTATTGTTAATCATAGTCCTCCAATACTTCCAATTAACCCAGTTTTACGACTTATATAACTAATAATTTTCTAAAAAGTTTATTTGACTGCCATGACGTTTGTACGACTAAAAGAAAAAGTTCACGTCGCAGATACATAAGGCTCTATAGCCACGATAAAGAGAGTATAAACTCTGCTTAGTTCTATTTGTACTCCGAGCGCGAGTATGGTGCTTTTGAAATGAGAGATACTGCAAAAGTGACTTTTTAAACTTTGGATTTACTTTTCTCATTCATAGAAGTTTCCCAGGAAACGATGTATATTCCTGGCACTATCAAAACGCATTATTATGCGTGTTGCTTTAAAAAAAATTTTTCTCGACTGCGAGAAGAACTTGTTATGATTTAATGGCTTCCGGGTAATTCTAAACATTTTAGAGCGAATGTTATCATTAAAATTTTTTAAATAGTTTGTAATTTTTACAAGATGCTTTATACTTTTCATGATCTTCATATAGAACATATTTTTTAATATTTCATCAAACTTTATCTGGCAATAAAAAGAAATGTAAAGTAAATCCACGTAGATAAAAAAAATGACTCACTTAATATGCAATTTTTTAAAATTCAAGTTTTCTTAAAAGCAACGCTGATGTATAAACTTGTGAATAATGCATTATTGTAAAAAATGATGACGCTTATAGCATAGTACTTATTTGAGAATAACGCCATGAAAGCTAAATCAAACCTAGTATAAACAGGTCTAGTAATATGATAGCATTTTTTTTTTCGTTTTAAAAGTCGTATTAGCTATACATAAAAGGGAATCTCCAGAGAGAGCAATTCTCAATTGTAATAGACCATGAACAGAGAATCTATTAATTTGAAAAATCAAATTTAGTAAATTAAATACTTATAAAAATGTTTTAAAATCTTTTATATTATTTTAAATTATGAAGCAGCTAATCTATTACAGCCCATTTTAAATAATTGCCTTTTTATTTCTTTTAGAATAAAGATATTCTCATAAAGTGAGAGCGAGCTAAATTTACTACTAAGCCATATCACAGAGACTCCAGTACATTAAATGCTTAGCTACTACTTTCAAGCTGTAAAAGCTTGAAATGCGTTGAGCCAGAAAATGGAGGTGCCAAAACAATTTCAATAGGAAATGCACTTGCATACTAAATACTTAAGAATAAAAATAAAAAGTTTAACTCCATTTAAATATCATTCGCGGTATATTTCTGGCTTTTATTAACCCCCAAAGTATCTCACATAATAAAAACAATTAAAATAAAACCGTAATTACTGAAATTCTCAGTAATTTACAACTTTAATTGCCAGCAGGCCCTCTATACGCCCTTTTCCCCAGAAAAAAAATACGAGTCAATTAAAAAAGTAATTTATCGAGTCAAAACAGTAAAAACTGTTGGTTGAAGAATTTCTCAATAAGTTTTTAATTAAGCAGGTATATAGGTAGCCGTGCACTCTCCTCCAAGTACATATTAACTTTTTAGCCGGAAAGTGCTTTTATCGCTCCGACTCGGTTGATTAAGAGGACTGCAGCGTGTGGGTGAGAAAAATTTAATCTACCATTCTGTCGCCCTTTCAGCGACTCGTTGCATATTTATTTTCCTCCTTTCCCCGGCGCGGATCAAAAAGACCTCTCCATTATACAACGGGGCCTACGAAAAATAAAGGAGCAGCGCACCGAGGGCATTGGAAAAATAAAGGAAAAAGGCCGATTCTCATTGTATAAACGGGCGGCGCAGGCCCGATGAGCTGCCGTAAAGGAAAGCATCTGCATGAACGGCGCGCGTCTGAATTTTTAACGAAAACTCAGCGGGACGACGTTAGTCTATATTAAAGTTGCGCACACGCGCTTGCGCTCGTCTATACAAGCCCCTCTTGTCATCTCTAAAACATTTCGCTCGCGCGCGACGCAGAGCTAGCTCAGGCACAAAGGAGGCCAGCAATTTGCCAACAGCCTCGGGCCGTCGCGGCAGAAATCCGCAACGGAAAGGTCGAAGCGAGAGATAGAAGTCTTGCCACGGAGAGGGTAGGGGGGGCAAGAGGACGAAGCGAAAGTTTGCCGAAGAAGGGATATAGAAGGGATAAAAAAAGAAGCGAGAGAAAAAGTCGAGCGAAGATGTATAGGACGTGGGAGAGTTGGCATGCGCGGAAAAAAAGGAAAAAAGCAGTCGCCGGGAAGAGCGGGAAAGGGCGGAATTGTCGAAAGAGAGAGAGGGAGGGCGAAAGGGTGAAAGAGTGCTAATGGTTTTTGCATAGTAAATACTTGTTTCTTCGTAACGCAGTTTGCCTGCTTTAAAGCGAATATGCATAACAAGAAGCGGTGAATGGCGAACCTTTTGAATTTGTTAAAGAATCGATGGGACACAATAGAATCCTTTGACAGGGTGACAATTCGCCTTCTAATAGAGGTAAAATTACTATACTGCAATTTTATCATGTATTGGTTTAATTGTATTTTGCAGTGTATAACGTTTTTGTTCGATAATTAATTTAGGGAATTTTTATTACTTTTTCCTCTTTATCGCTTGCGAGTATCTATAAATTTAGCAAATTCCTCGTAATCGTAAAACTGTAATATTGATTTATAGGGAAAAGTGTTATTACACCTTTTTAATCCATATATACATTCAAACAGTTAATTGTTTTATAGTTAATTAATTACGACGCATCGCCGAAAAAACATTTTTCTTTTCGATTCTACGTGAAAGTGTACGGGAATGCAAACAAATAACCGTAGGCAAATTGTTAAATATTTGAAGCAAACATCTCTGTCTAATTAAACAGCGGCTAATTGGAACGGCTGCTCATAAAGCGAAAGATAATAAATTTATTTATCAAGCTATAAATTAAAATAATTACGCATAAAATTTAATTCCCTTTAAAATGTGCAATTTCTGGAAAAACAAAATTTTATCTCGACTCGCTTCTTTTGAAATCAAAGGGCGTGACGCAACAGCTGCGCAGGGTAAACAGATCCTCTTAAAAGTCATTTAATTACGCAGGCGTCAAAAAGGTCGCTCGATCGCGATAAAAAAGCGCGGAAAAAGAGATCTATTTCCAGAGAAAGAGAAGAAAAGAGACCGTGACAAGAAGCTCTAAAGCCATGCGGAAAATCGCTAGCGCGCGGCTGGGGGGCGCGAACGTATGCAAACGAGCATGAGCGCAGCGCAGTTACCAGCACAAATCTGCGCTCTAAAAGTTTCCCTTCCGCGCACCTATACATACATATATATATACATACATATATAT